>JBBPOK010000104.1:0-71445 GCA_038091415.1 Leccinum variicolor | reverse complement strand
GCAATTAACACCGTCTGCCAGTGTCACATCAGAACTTCGAAATCAAACAAGATAGAAACAAATTGAGATAGAAAACTTTCTAAATTGATGTGACAATACCAGACCTGAAGGATTATCACCTCTGGTCACGATCGTTATCCTATTCAATTTTGAACGATTCGATTTAAATAGTGCTCGTAAATATACACTGTTAGAGTACGCACCGACTCTCGCATTGATACTCGAAAAGTTCACACTCCATTTCGCTCGCTGATGCATAATCGTACGTTTCACCACACTTACACAGTGCTTCTTCCTTTCTCATCAGTCACGCAGCCAGAGCTTTCACTTTACTTTTCGCGTATGATTGATAATGTAAATATTGAACTGCTTAAAGTACCTGTGGATAACATTTTCATTGATGTATTCATCAAATCTGTTTACTGTACATAACCATACGCAAGCAAGGTCTCCAGCGGCAACGCCGCTGCCTAGTTAGTAGTATGCGATTTATATCCCTGTGGCAGCGCCACAACCGCGCCTTTGCGGCAAGCCACCGCACCCCAAGCGTCTCCTTACTGATCTCCACACGACCACCACCATGGCTACCTCGTCCTCATCTTCCACAAGTACTCCCTATCCAATGCCCCCAGCGTCAGCAGACCTGGCGACCACATGGGCCTTTCTGGAGGAGGGTGTGGATCACATCATGACAAAACTCCAGACTGGTGTCTCGTACTCCAAGTACATGAGCCTCTACACCGTAGCCTACAACTACTGTACATCCTCGCGTATGCATGGCGCACCCGATAGCGCCGTCGGTGCTGGTAACCGCAGTGAGTGTGCTTTTATTTCCTGGGAAGATGCCCTTCCGATTACGACGATGTGACGGGGCTCACCATATCCATCCAGCCGGCGCCAATCTTATGGGCTCGGACTTGTACAACAACCTCATTCGATACTTTATGGCGCATCTAAAGGGCCTGAAGGAGGTATGGACCCTCGTGTTTTACTTTTCCTCTCCTGATGGGAACCTGCCTAGCAATCGGACACTCTGCAAGACGAGGCACTCCTACGATATTACGCTAGCGAGTGGGACAGGTACACGACGGGAGCCAACTATATC
Organism: Leccinum variicolor; assembly: GCA_038091415.1. Classification (NCBI taxonomy): domain Eukaryota; kingdom Fungi; phylum Basidiomycota; class Agaricomycetes; order Boletales; family Boletaceae; genus Leccinum; species Leccinum variicolor. The sequence continues at coordinate 70,340 of JBBPOK010000104.1, read as the reverse complement.
AATCGATTGTTCACCTATCTCAACCGTCACTGGGTGAAGCGCGAACGCGACGAAGGTCGAAAAGGAGTTTATCCTGTCTACACAGTGCGTCATTTCATTGCTGTGTGTGCGTGATTGATCCGACGAACGTCGATGCAGCTCGCCCTCGTCCAATGGAAAAACAACTTCTTCCTTTACGTGCAGAGCAAGCATGGAAAACTGGCGGGTGCCATCCTCAGACTGATCGAACGTCAACGAAACGGCGAGACGATCGATCAAGGCCTCGTCAAGAAAGTCGTCGACTCCTTCGTCTCTCTTGGCCTGGATGAAACCGATATCAACAAAGCCTCGCTCGATGTTTACAAGGAGCACCTGGAAACGCCGTTCCTCGATGCGACCGAAAAGTACTATCAGCAGGAATCAGAGGCGTTCCTTGCGGAGAGCAGCGTCTCTGACTATTTGAAGAAGGCTGAAGAACGTCTCAGGGAGGAGGAAGATCGGGTGGATCGCTATCTCAATGCGGAGACCCGAAAACAGCTCGTCAGCAAGTGCGAGCACGTGCTGATTCGACAACACTCGGAGCTCATGTGGGAGAGTTTCCAAAACTTACTTGATTTCGACAAGGACGAGGATCTGCAGCGGATGTATGCGTTGCTCTCTCGGATTCCGGAGGGACTGGAGCCACTGAGGAAGAAGTTTGAGGAACACGTCAAGAAGACCGGCCTCACGGCGGTTTCAAAGTTGGTTGGCGAGGGTTCGGAAGGTGCCGAGGGTCTAGATCCTAAGGCATACGTCGATGCGTTGTTGGAGGTGCACCGCAAGAATTCGGAGACGGTGACACGCAGCTTCAGAGGGGAGGCAGGATTTGTTGCCAGTCTTGACAAGGCCTGCAGGGAGTTTGTCAATCGCAACGCAGCAACGGGGACGTCGACGACGAAATCGCCAGAGTTGCTCGCCAAACATGCTGATATGCTACTAAGGAAGAACAACAAGATGGCTGAGGAGGAAGATCTCGAGGGTGCCCTGAACCGTGTCGTAAGTCCTTTGCGATCATTTTACCTCGCCTGATCATAATGATGTGTTGTAGATGATTCTCTTCAAGTATATCGAAGACAAGGACGTGTTCCAGACTTTTTACACCACCAAACTATCGAAGCGACTCATTCACGGCGTGTCTGCATCGGACGAGAGCGAAGCGAGCATGATATCCAAGCTGAAGGAGGCTTGCGGCTTCGAGTACACCAACAAGCTACAACGCATGTTCACTGGTATGATTTCCATTTCATATCGTTTTGACCTAGTAGTGACGTGAAGCGTGCAGACATGAGTCTGAGTAAAGACCTGACTGATCAGTTCAAGGAGCGGATGCAGCAGAACCACGACGACATGGACATCAACTTTGGGATCATGGTGCTGGGAACGAACTTTTGGCCTCTCAATGCGCCGAACAACGACTTTATCGTTCCGCCCGAGATTCTGCCCACGTATGACCGGTTCTCGAAGTACTATCAGACGAAGCACTCTGGTAGGAAACTGACGTGGCTATGGAACTACTCGAAGAATGAGCTGCGGACGAACTATCTGAACCAAAAGTACATACTGATGACGAGCTCGTATCAGATGGCGGTATTGTTGCAATACAACAACCACGACACGCTATCGTTGGAAGAGCTGGTGACGGCCACTGCGATCAGCAAAGATATTCTGGTGCAGGTGTTGTCGCTCCTCGTCAAGGCCAAGATTCTGGTCAACGACGAGACGGATCAGTATGATTTGAACCCTAGTATGTCTGGTCGTGATTGGCTGCTGTCTGTTTTGCTTACGGATGCGTTGCAGACTTCAAGTCGAAGAAGATCCGAGTCAACCTGAACCAGCCAATCAAGGCTGAAGTGAAGGCGGAGTCGTCGGAGGTGCTGAAGACTGTGGACGAAGACCGTAAATATGTGATTCAAGCGACCATCGTCAGGTATGCTCGCGTGCTGGTGGTTTGCGTGTCGCTCACTTGTGCCCCCAGGATCATGAAGGCACGCAAGACGATGAAGAACCAGCCGTTGATACAGGAGGTCATTTCGCAGATCTCGCAGAGGTTCGCCCCCAAGATCCCTGACATCAAAAAGGTGCGTCTGTGCGACTGATGCGTTGGGTCTGGCTCACGTATACTGGAACAGGCGATCGATACGCTGCTTGAGAAAGAGTACATTGAGCGAGTGGATGGCACGCGGGACACGTTTGCGTATGTCGCATAGATCATTGTAGTATGTACTAGCAAGTTATAATTATACCAACAACCAATCTCCGACCGTCCACTTTGTTCCCACCCATGAACCTACGCGATGCACTGCTGCAGGGGCTGGTCGACTTGCCCGGTGCTCGCCAATTCCACGTTCACGTCCTCGTATCGTCACCGAGGAGACACTCAAACTTGTTTCCCTTCGCTGCACCTCGCCCAAAGACTTATATCCAGGACATTCTCGTCCTTCTCTCCGAACAACCCAACCCGCACTCACCCCGTGTCTTCGTGTCCGCAATCGAGGCGAACCTATACCATGTCCCGTCCTCGTCAAGCGCAATCCTCTACGTCTCCAAGGTCGACTCCACAGGCCAGGCCGCATCACCGTCACCCACCTCCGCACTCGTCCGCGCACTGCTGACCTATTACCTCGACCCCACCACCCGGCCCCTCCCCGTCACCCACGTCTGGGTCCACCTGTTTGCGCGCGCCCAGAACCAATACCTCTTCCCTAACTCCGTTGAATACCCCGGCAAGCGCCCTCTGTCCGACCTCCAGCTTTGCGCGTGGTGGAAGCGCCAGCTGAGCTGTGTCGCCGAGCGTCTCGTCGCCGCAGACGCACTGCACGTCCGGCTATTCCATCTCCTCCCGGGCCTCGGCGAGCTCGAGGCGTCGCACGCCCTAGACCGCGTGTCCAATCGTCCGTCCACTACCACTTCGTCGGTGCCGTGGTCGTACGGGCATCCGTACGCACAGACGGACGTGTCCCTCCCATGTGTCCCGATCGGCCGGGCGGACAAGGCACCCCCACATATCGGACACGTCGTGCCCTGGTTCGATGACGACCCCAAGGCGCGGTTTTTGGACGAGATCGCGTACACGACGGACGCGGAGGGAATCAAGTCTCCCGAGCGGAAACGTCCCCGTTCGAGCCGTGCGACGACGAGGACGAACAAGGCTGAACACGAGAGTGTGGAAAGCTCGTCGTCAGGATTGGAACCGACGGGCAAGGCGCTGAGAAAGGTGTCTCTCGACGAGTTTTGGGAGCGGATGTCGTTTCGTCAGGAATGCATCGCGGGAGCGGTCACAGGCTTCTTTGTCATGGCCACGTCACTCTCGACCCCAGCGCCACCTTCACGCAGCGAAGTTTCGCCACTCGCTCCACTGCCTGGACAGGTTTCTTCACAGATGATGAAACGTGTGTTGACTTCGTTGATGACGGGCCACGAATTTCCAAGTGTAGAACGGGCAGTGTGGTCTACACGGGTTCTGGAAGAGGCCATCAAAGGACTATGTGATGGACTCAGGATCGTCCAGTCTCGAGAAAAAGAAAGAGCCCAGAGCCCAGACGATTCGCATCGACGCACACCCGAGCCAAAAGAGGGAGGGAGGGCCACCTTAGCTCCCTGTGAAACGCCACCACCGCGTCTCAGCTGGAAGGAGAAACGAACGTTGGTGGACGTTTCACCGAACCCGTTCCCGGAGCCAGAGGCTTCGGTTGAAACGTACAATTCGCACATTTACGGAACCGTGACGGTGAGCAATGCAGAGGAGCCACGTAAGGAGGCCGTTAGAGATGGCGGGGGTGACGGCAAGCCCGCGATCACGGTGCTAACTGCGCGTCGGAAGAAGAGGGTAAAACCCTGATTAGGAGGGAATGATTATTGTTATACGGCGCCGATAACGACTTTTCTGAGGTCATGAGAGCGATGCAGGTAACGACAAGGTTGGCTGCTTAGCCAACTCTCGATCAAATTGAGTTGAAATAGACTGCGTATTGTCGGTATGGCGCGATGGGTGTACATGCGAAATTAATTGAACGCGCATTCCATTTTTCTGGAAGACGGCGGTCATTTGGAGACCCCTTTCAAGGGCTGAGGCCTTCTGAGAGGACAGGTTGAATCGCGGGTGCCATTTTGGGCGAGATGAAGAAGGAGCGGAGAAGGAGAGTTCTCGACCAAGGTTACGTGGACGAGGACGTTATCTGGGACGGACGGCGTGGTCTCCTCTGCAAGTGCGCCAATCTTTTTGATGGGCGGTGAAGGGGTTCAACGGCTGTGAACATTCAAATAAAACTACTTTTTGGCTGTGAACATTTCCTCCTCCTCCTCCTCCTCCTCAGCCGACCAAATTTACGAGAGTGAATTTACGAGTCGCGACCTTTTTCTTTTTTTTTTCTTTTTTTTTTTCTTCTTCTTCTTTTGCTTTTCCCTCCATGATGTCCGCCGCACACCTCCCCCAGTCCCTTCCCTCCTTTGCACAGGCGTTTAGCAACTCGTCCCTCAGCGATATTTCCCCCATCAGCAACGCGCTACCACCCATTCAGTCACGCCCGTCCCATTCCCACTCCCCACCCAGAAACGTACAAGACACAAGGAAACGCCCCCGCGAAGACCGTGCACAACCAGATGTGTAAGTCCTCCTTGACTACTGCCTATTTTCGTGCCAAACGCGCTTCTCACCAGCCACAACGCCGAATCACCCATGTCCGTCCGAATCAAGGAGGAGGACAGAGACGACGCTCACCGTCCACCACAATCCCCATCGCCCCAGCAGGACATCTCCCCCCGCGATTCCTCGGCCACACCAGCCGTCCAGCCCTTGTCAAAAAAACGCCGTGTGACCCTCAGTGGCCCACCCCACGGCCCGGACAACTCCCCTCCTCAACACACCAGCCCTGTCCCGATCTCACCTGCCGTTGCCTCCTTCCCCCCCGCAGACGATGCAGTTCCCCGCGATCAACCCCGCTCCGTCCTCGCCAAGCAACAACAAAAAGCTCTGCTTGATCAGCGCCGCGCCAGTACATCCACTGCCATCCCGTCTACGGGCCAGGGTCCCATGGTTTCTGGGAGTCTTCTCAGCACCTCTCCACAATGTGATCAGTTGACGACCTCAAAGCTGTCTCGCATCGGGCGCATCAGTCCCAGCACGATACCCGCAGTACACCGTTGCGCTGGCAACCCGGTTGCATCTGCCACTACCTCTTCATCCCAACCGCTTACCCCTCCGCCCATAATCGTCTCTAGCCAGCAACCCCAGAATCAGCCAGAGCCTACTCCACCCAAGCCACAGGCATCGCATTCGTTGCCACCACCACCCATCAGCTTTGCACGTCGTCGTGCGGCCCAGTCTGGTGGTCGCAAAAGGAAGCCTGCCGATATATTGATCAGTCCAAGAGGCTCAGGTCCTTCAGATCCGCTAGCACCCGTCATTCAGAGCGCACCACCGGTGGCAGATCCCAACCGCTTCCAAATGGCCATTCCCCGTCTACCTTTGGCATTGAACAATACCCAAACCACCCGGAGAGTCGCCGGTAACGTTCCACCCACACCCACTCGCTTCAGTCTGCACGGCACCACTGCACCCTTGATCAGTTCGACCGCCCGGTCGATGATCTCTCCGCCGAATCCTTCCGTTCCGATAGCCAACACATTGGTGCCACCCACCCCTCATGCACTCCACAAACCTGGCTACTCGGGCGACAAGTCGGCCTTTTTGGCACCGTTCGAGGTCTTTTACGATGCCCTGAACGACTCGAAGCAACTCAAGGGCTGGCTATCGGACCAAATGCAAAAATCGAATGCACTGATGCTCTCGCTCAAGCAGCAGCAGGACAAGATGGACGAGATCGTGGAGGATTTGGTCGAGAAGCGGACTCGCGTCATGCGGGAGGAGCTGATGATGCTCCGCCAGCGTATGGAATCGCTCGAGGAAGCGCTCCTCGCTGTCCGCGCAGAGTCGTCTTCCAGGGAGCACGACGCCCCCGGTTATGGGTATCCCCAGGGTACCAAGTTTCATCAAAATCAAAATGGGGTGCCTCCTGGCTCAGAGCCTGCATCGTCGTATCGCTTTCCCGCCCCTGAGCAGCGCAGACCTGATACGATCATCAGGGTCACCTCTCCAGGGAGAGAGCAGGAGCATCGACCGTCTGCCTCGCCTCCGGTGGAAGTCACACGTCGGCTGTCCGTTTCTGCCACGAGTGTTCGTTCAGAGCCTTCACAGACGCTGCCTGGTTCTTTCACCCTCGGCGGACACAACCGAGTCACAAGCGGAGTCAAGGGTACGCCCTCCACAAGACCGCCAGCTATCCCCGAGCGGTCCTCGACTAGTCGACAAACAGAGTCGCGGCCCACGGCCCGGGGGTACTATTCCGGGACATATGGGAACGGCAGTTCGGCGGGCGCGGAAGGACAGCCAACGTCGAGAGCTAGTGACAAGACATGAATTTTTTTTTGGTGTCTGAATGTTTGACACGCCTACAGTTCTGTTTATTGGTCTTTAGAGTTCGTTGTGCAATAACGACCGGACGTTTCGAGCTTGCCTACTACATACACACACTCACACACGTTCACTCGCACCCAACTTTTTGCCTCCCAGAAATAGCATTTTTTCGCGGACTATGTATATCTGATTTATGATTCGTTTTTCTTGCCTCGCTTGCTTTCGTATTTCACGCATTTGTCGTTGGCGATTCGACCTAGGAAGAATCTCACACTGTCACATTCTTTTTTTTTTTTTTTTCCATTTTCCATTTACCTGGTTTTGTCTTGAATCTTTGTTATGTGTACTTATAAGGGTGTATGATAGATCGAGACCGCATCTTGCCTTTTTTTTTTTTTCACGGGGTTCGTATATAGCAAAGATCAACGCTCCATGGACACCAGCCTTGAACCGGTTACCGCCGCCAATCGGTAAAGGATCGACATGGTGGGTCGAAATGAAGGAGGTCAGCGTGTACGATCGCAACCGCGCCCAATTTCGGCGAGCCTTCGAACGCCGCATCATTTAAACAGCCTCGGTTGAAAGTAATGAACGGCACCTGGGCTAGGAAGGCTCGATTGTGAGCTGATTTCGATGCAGCCAATCGTTGATACGAATGTTGAATGGAGCTGTTCTGCTTCTGTGACGAGGAAGTCGTGCAAGAAGGCGATGCGTTGTGAGGCGGTGGACTCGCCAACTCTCTTTGATCTCTTATGTGTGGCGATGCTTGACGCGTGCGAAAACCTGTCCAGGGTTTACAAGTCTTTTTTTTTACTTTTTCAAAAGTTACCAAAATGTTCAAGCGTCTGACCTCGCGTTGCTGGACCAGCAGCAGAACATACGCGACGCGACGACCCGAAAAGCCTCCTGCGCGTTTTCCCGATCCGTTGCGCAACGCGGTCGTCACCCCGCTCGAGGGTGGCAAGCTGACGTTTATCCGTCGACCACCGCCCTCTGCGCCGTCCCCCTACTCGACGACGCTCGACCCCACTTCACCACTTCTGCGACCACCCACTGCCACGACCACACCTACGGGTGGTGACCCGCAACCGCAACCACCACTGCTCCGACCGTCCGCGTACAAACCAGGGCCGGAGCGGCTGTCCAAGGAGGACGTAGAGAAGCTGCGCGCGCTGAGACGGTCAGAGCCAGAGGTGTACACGTGCGGGAAGCTCGCGAAGATGTTTGACTGTACGCCGAGTTTCGTGAGCCAGGTTGCTGCGCTGCCGCGGACGCTTCGGCGGGCGTATGGGAAGCGCGAGGACGCGAGGGTGGAGGGTGTGAAGGCGAGGTGGGGCGAGAGGAAGGCTACGGCGCGTGCGATTCGGGAGAAACGGCGGGAGTTTTGGTGATGAGACATTTTCCGTTACTTTCGGTTTATTCGCGATAGGAGGACGAATGGCGAAATGGCACAATGGAACCTTCTGCTAAGTTCGGGTCCGTAGCGTGTTATTAGTACGTAGTTAGTACGGTATATCTGAAACCAGCTAACAGTTTTTTCGAGTTCCGTACTATCTCACCTCTTCTCGCGCTTCATATGGTACTTTGCTCTGCCATCCGCGCCAGCTATAATAGAGGCCTTTGCATACCTCGGCCCCGTTCGTTCGCCTCGTTTCATACCATGTCTGTCGCTCGACTCCCTCCCCAATTCGCCAACACCGACCACCGCCAGCGCTGTCTCGAGCAGCTGCGCTCCAAGTCGGTCTCGCTCGAGAAGTATATATACCTCAACGGCCTCAAGGGCCGCGACTCCAACCTGTTTTATGAGATGTTGCTCGGAAACATGTCGGTGAGCAACGGACATCGGACGGTTCTGTCCGAACTGTGCCTGGAAGGCTTGACTTCATCTCACTCTCGCGTCGTCGTCTCCAGGAAATAATTCCTATCCTGTACACCCCAACGGTGAGTTCGTGGTCGCACGACTGGTGGCGCTTCGGCTGACGAGTCGAAACCACTAAACCCATAACGATACTATTAACAAAAAAGGTCGGCGAAGCGTGCGTCAACTACTCCCACATCTGGCGTAGGCCCGAAGGGCTGTACGTCTCGATTCAAGACAAGGGCCGCATTCGGAACGTCCTCGCCTCCTGGCCCAACGCTCAAGACGGCCGAATCGCCGTCGTTACGGATGGTAAGCAATGGTTCTTTTTTTGGTTTTCACATTTCATTTTTCGGGGAATGTCGGGATGACGTTTGTCTATTTTCGTTCGTGTTTATTTTTGGCTTATCGTTGTTTACATAGGCTCGCGGATTCTTGGTCTCGGGGATCTCGGCGCCAACGGGTTGCCCATCAGCATCGGTAAACTGTACGTCGCGCCCCTTAGTTTCCCCCGTTTTGCTCGGGAACTGATTCCGTGTAGGGATCTGTACATTGGCGGCGCAGGAATCAAGCCTACTTCGACGGTAAGTCGCGTGCGTTAGGAACGTCCTCGTGTCCGACGCGACGTACGTCTTCAGGTGCCCATCTGTCTCGATCTCGGGACCAATACCAAGCGGTACCTCGACGATCCGCTCTACATCGGTGTGCGTCGTCCCAGGCCGTCCACTCAAGAGGTGAGTTCTCTTACAAAAGGGTCCGTCGTCCTAACGGGAGCAATCTAGATGGACGAGTTCATGGACGAGTTTATGCTCGCGATGAAAGACGTGTTCCCGAATCTGCTCGTCCAGTTCGAGGACTTTTCGACCGACAATGCGTTTAGGTACCTTGACAGGTACCGTCACCAGTACCGTGTCTTCAACGATGACGTAGGTTCCCTCTTTCGCGGCATCTATTTTCTTTTGGCGTTTCTGATCGTCAATTTGCAGATCCAGGGCACTGGATCCGTCGTCCTGTCCGGTTTCATCAACGCCGCCCGTCTTTCTTCGGCCGCCTCGGGCAGGCAGTTGTCGGATCAGAGAATCCTCTTCTTTGGCGCGGGCTCTGCGGGGATCGGTGTGGCGAAGCAGTTGCTCTCGTTTTTCACCACCCTGGGCCTCAGTCCCGAGGAAGCCAGATCTAGAATTTACGTGAGCGAGATTATATATATGTCATGGAGTGACTTGGTGGCGATCGGTATGCTCAAGCGGTGATCGTGCCAGACTGTAGACTCCAAGGGGTTGATCACGGCCGACCGCAAGGGCTTGCAGGAACACAAGAAGTGTGAGTGGTCTCGTTTCTTTTCGTGCGAGATATTGAGGGTGGCTAGTCTTTGCTCGTACGGACTACGAGGGTCCGCAACTCACGAACTTGGTGGACATCATCGACTACGTCAAGCCCACCGGTCTGCTCGGTCTGAGTACGCTGAAGGTGGGAGCGATTCAATGCCTTGCCTCTTTTGGTGCTCATACGTCAAATGTACAGAACGCGTTCACGGAGGATGTGGTCAAGGCCATGTGTGCGCTCAACGAGCGCCCCATCATCTTCCCCCTGTCCAACCCTGTTCACCTGTGTGAACTTGACTATCCAGATGCCATCACCTGGTGAGTGGCCAGACTGTAGTCTAGGTAGTTTTTTTGCTCAACCCTCTCTCCAGGTCCGACGGCAAAGTCATCTACGCCTCTGGCAGCCCGTACCAGACCGTGATGCACGACGGCGTTCGGTACGAGCCCGGGCAGGGCAACAACATGTACATCTTCCCCGGCCTCGGTCTCGGCTCGATCCTCTCCAAGACGCGCCACGTGTCAGACGCGATGGTCGAGCAGGCCGCCATCGCGCTCGCGTCGTCGCTCGACGACGAGGAGCGTGCGGCGGGGTTAGTGTATCCCCGCCTTGCGCGCATTCGGGATCTGAGCGCGAGAATCGCGTTGGCTGCTGTTAGGCAGGCGCAAAAAGAGGTGTGTTCGTGGTGGTAATACTCGAAAGCGGGCACGTTGACATGCGGTTTTACTAGGATTTGGACACGAACCGCTATCTCCGCACTCTCCCCGACGATGCCTTGATTGGGCTTATCCACGATAAAATGTGGCAACCGTCGACGATGCAGCTCGTGTCTGCTTCCCATCTCTGAAGCGGCGGGGGACGGGCTTTCCCAGGCGGCCTGACGTGCGGGAAGGCGAAGGTGGGGAAGACATAGAAACCTAGAAATGTAACTATATGCGAGGGGAATGGATCGGAAATAGAAGAAAGGTCGCCGTTGCCGTAGGGGAATAAGTTGTATTGACAAATGCCGTGGTGTAACTTATCATGTTCTCGCTGTCTACTTATTGCTCTCAAACGTCGATCACGGGATCCAGCGCGCGAGGCCAGTCGCCGGGATCCTCATCCTCTTTCCCCCTTTTCCAGACTGCGATGCTGAACCGGTGATTAACACCCTTGAGTGCGGGCACGCACGCGATACCGCCACAGCCGCCCGTTTGAGGCATCGGGACGAGGTAAAACACCTCTTTGACGCGCGAGTGGAGGAGTGCCATGGTGCACATCAGACAGGGTTCGTGCGTGATGAAGAGGGAGAGTCCAGTGAGGAGGTACTGCGAGCCGTTCTTGGCCGTTTCCTGTTGTTCTGCAGACGCGTTCGTGACTGCACGATCGTCTGCCACTTGGCGAATGACGTCGAGCACTGCGTGACGGAGGGGATGCTTTGTCGACGCGCGCGCGTCGTAGCCAAAGATGGGACGCGACAGTTGTTGTTCGTCGTCTCGATACGGTATCGGGACGTGTGCGACGATAGGGAGCTAGGTAATCGGTTGAGCGAGCGCTAGATCCAGGATCCAGGATCCAGACGACGCGGTGTCTGGTGTCAGATACTGACCTCTCCGTGTCCGTCGTTAGGTGCGACGTATGCTATCTTGAGACGACGAACGGCGTCTATGGCCCAGCGTACGTGTGCGTTTGTCCACCGCTCGGGTTCCCATTTTCGTTTTGGGCAAAAGACGGTGGGCCAAAGGGTGTTTTTGAGCGTGAGGGAGGTGGGCGTGCGTGCGGGGTAGCGAGGGACTGAAAGCGCGTACGGTCGTTCGAGGGTGGGTTCAGGCGGGAGCGTCGGCGGGTCTGGGGATGTATCGAGGAGGAGGGTGATGAGTGCGCCTTGTCTGCGGACGCGTTTGAGGTGTGATAGCGCGTCGTTTTTGTCGAGGCTGGTTTGTTTGATCCACCTGGAATGAGTTGTATCACGCCGATCGGACGGGAAGGGGGTAAGGCATACCTTAGCATCGTCGCAATGTGCTTTGGGTCGGGGAGGTCTACGACCCATGCTTGGACTGTGTAGGACGGGGGTCAGTGACTTGAGGGGATGAAGGCGTGGATGGTCGAGTACCGAGTTCGATATCGGCAAGGTGTTCTTCCTCCTTTTCGAGGGCGAGTTTCTTCCATGTGAATGGAAGGTCGGTTTCTTCTACGATGTCGTCCTGATTGCTGGAAGAGGGAGTTCGCTGGAAGGGATCGGCGTGCAGCGCATCGTGACTACGCATCGGACCGTAAAGTATATAGAGCTCCTCGTCTGGCTCGATCGCGTGCACAGAGGTGTCCACGACACGTTGGGGTTCTCCGCGTGATTGAACAGCGGTGATGTAGGTATTGGGATGAACCTAGACCTGATGCGAGTGCCACCCGGCCATTGAAGGTGTAGTGATCATCGTGTACGAGGTCAGTGCGACCCGAAAAAGGCAAGTCATTCATTTTACGTGTCGACACGATGGCACCAAAGCTACGACCGCGTCCGCTGCCAAACCTGCTCGTCCTCGCACTCGTCCCCGTCGCTACCTGGTTCGTCGTTCGCCCTCTCCTCGACCCTTCGCCACCACTACCCGTCTTGTTCGCCTCCGTCGGATTCTCCCTCTTTGCGTTCCTCGCCGCGCTCTACTTGATACCAGCAGTCGGCCCAAGATTCATACAGGCCAACCTCAAGGGAAAGGATCTACTGAAGGTCTATTCAGACCCGATGTAAGTTACCTGCCAACAGTCCACGTCAGCTTTGTTCAATATGGCACCCCTGCAGACCGGAGAGCCAGGGACTCGTCTGCGCGTCCATATACATCCTCTTGTTGATTTTATTTATCCCTTTCCCTTTCTCCGACGCTGTCGGCAGCCTCCAAGAGAGCCACAAGACACTCGATGGCCTCCAGGGCGTCGCTTCTCTGCACCATGAGGTGAGACGTCACGCTCCAATTCGGCACACCTCGCTGCAACTCCCTGTCTAGCTGTCGGTATACCTCTCTTCTTTATTGTCGTTGTTGATGGCGACCATGTTGGGGTTTCTCGACGACGTCTTTGACATTCGATGGAGGCACAAGCTACCCATACCCGTCATCGCTGCCATCCCTTTGCTCATGGTCTACTACGCAGAGGGAGGCAACACCCACGTGGTGGTGCCCATTCCACTAAGGCACTTCTTTGGAGTGCTGGTAAATCTTGGTTCGTGAGGATGATCATGGTGCGTCAGATTCATTGATGCTGTTCCAGGCCCACTGTACTACTTGTACATGTCTCTGCTCTCGACGTTTACCACCAATAGCATCAACATTCTCGCCGGCATCAACGGCTCCGAAGTCAGCCAGGCAGTCATCATCACTGTATCAGTCATCCTCAATGACCTGTTGTATCTCCCATGGCCCATGGATTTCAAGATTCCCCTTCATCTCTTGGGGAGTCAGGCAGAGGTAGACGTCGGGGGCGCGTGGCGTGCCGGTATGTCCCATGGCAGTAGCGAGTTGGTGGGCAGGCATCTCTTCAGCTTGTACTTTATGCTCCCCTTACTGGGGGTCTGTCTGGGATTCATGTACCACAACTGGTACGTGGTGCGCTAACTTGTTCGTTTCCGTGCCTGACGACTTATATATAGGTATCCTGCCCGAGCGTTTCCCGGAGATACCCTTTGCTATCTCACCGGAATGGCCTTCTCGGTTGTTGGCATTCAGGGCCACTTTTCGAAGACGCTACTCTTGTTCTTCCTACCCCAGATATTCAACTTTGTCCTGTCATGTCCCCAGCTCTTCGGATTAGTTCCGTGTCCCAGGCATCGCGTCCCTAGGTCCGTTCGGACCAAGCCATTTCGTGATCACACTAGCTGAATGCATCATGGTCAGATTTGATCCGGACACCAACCTATTGCGCCCTTCGACGGCTCGGTTCCAGAAACCGCCAACCAAATTAGCCACGCTCATTCTCCGCATCTTTTCGATATTTGGTTTAGCGGTTCTCACCTTCCATCCAGAAAAAAACGGGGAGGTACTCGAGACGACCAACCTGACGGTCCTCAACTTCCTTCTTGTGCGATTCGGACCGATGACCGAAAAGCAGCTAGTCCGGGTCTTGATAGGTACCCAGGTGAGCGTGGTGGAAGTGACGTGATCGGCTCGGCCGAAGCTGAGCAAATTACCAGATCGTGGGGAGCGTGCTCGCTTTTGTGGTGCGGTATGGGCTGGCTGGTCTAGTCTATGATGGTGATCGCAGATGAAGCGGTGCGAAAGGACTGAGCGTACCTCGTTTAGGTTGCGTGGTAGTCTGAGCAAATAGGAATTCGTTTTCAAGGGAGTTAGTGCGTAATCACGAGCAGAATTTTTGAACGAGCGGAGGTGTGCGGGCTTTGACACAAACAGTGATTGGTGGAATCACATGCGAAACCCACTTGACCCCTGGCCGAGATTGACATCAAAACTTCAAAAGGCCAGTTCATCTGATTAAATTTCTGCTCAACTTCCCCCTCCGCAATGGCCAGTTCCGAACGCGCCGCTTTCCTAGCAGAAGTCGCCGAGGTCGAACAATGGTTCAAGGTGCGACCCCTATATCATCTCAACCGCGCTCATCTCATACACCCCTCTCAACTAGAGTCCTCGCTTCGCCCGCGTCAAGCGGCCCTATACCGCGGCTCAAGTAGTCTCTAAGAGAGGGACGATCCCCATCCAGTACCCCTCCAACCTTCAGGGAAAGAAGTTGTTTTCCCTCCTTTCTGAGCATGCAAAGCGCGGGACGCCGTCCCACACCTACGGCGCGTGAGTAGTGACCGCTCCTACACGATGTCCTCCTACCGCGACGCTCAACGCACACAACAGGCTCGACCCCGTGCAGGTCACCCAGATGGCCAAGTACCTCGAGACCGTCTACGTCTCGGGCTGGCAGTCGTCTTCCACGGCGTCCAGCACCAACGAACCAGGTCCCGACCTCGCAGGTAAGTCCAGCTCCTCTCTCTCCACATGATCGGAACTGTGACGCCCGCTTTAGATTACCCCTCCAACACCGTGCCAAACAAGGTCGAGCACCTCTTCATGGCACAGCTCTTCCACGACCGCAAACAGCGTGAAGCCCGCTCGCACATGTCCGACGCCGAGCTCGCCGCGACCCCATACGTCGACTACCTCCGCCCGCTGATCGCCGACGCTGACACCGGCCACGGCGGCCTCACCGCCGTCATGAAGCTCGCCAAGATGTTCGTCGAAAAGGGCGCAGCGGGGATCCACATCGAGGACCAAGCCCCCGGCACCAAAAAGTGCGGGCACATGGCAGGCAAGGTGCTCGTCCCCGTCGGAGAGCACATCAACCGCCTCGTCGCGCTCCGGCTCCAGTTCGACATCATGGGCGTCGAGAATGTGTTGATATCGCGCACGGATTCGGAGGCGGCTACGCTCATCTCGTCCAACATCGACGCGCGCGATCATCCGTTTATATTGGGTTCGACGAACCCGCAGCTGCCGGCGCTCGTGAGCGTTATGCTCAAAGCTGAGGCGGAGGGCAAGTCGGGAGAAGCGTTGCAGGCCATCGAAGATGCGTGGGTCGCGTCGGCGAACCTCCAGTTGTTCTCGGAGACGCTCGCCAACGCGCTCGTCTCGCAGGGCGCACCACGGCCAACTGTGCAGCGATTCCTCGACCGGGTCTCGCACGTCTCGTACCCCGACGCGGTTGCGATCGCTCAAAAGGAGTTTGGGCTGCAAAACGTGCCGTACTGGGACTGGGACACGCCGAGGACGCGCGAGGGGTATTACCGGTACCAGGGCGGGACCAAGTGCGCCGTGATGCGTTCGATCGAGTATGCGCCATACGCCGATGCGCTGTGGATGGAGACGAAGCAGCCGATCCTTGAGCAGGCGCGGGAGTTTGCACGGGGCGTGCACGCCGCGCGTCCCGGTCACTGGTTGGCATACAACCTCAGCCCTTCGTTCAACTGGGAGGCCGCCGGACTCAACACCCAAGATATGAAAGATTTCGTTTGGGAGCTTGGCAGGCTTGGGTTCTGCTGGCAGTTTATCACGGTGCGTTTATGGAATCGGAAGTGGACGTGATGGACGTGCTGACGATGTGACATGATAGCTCGGCGGTCTGCACTCGAACGCGTACATTAGCGATCTGTTCGCGCGCTCGTTTGCCACGGAGGGCATGAAAGCTTACGTCGAGATCGTACAGAGCAAGGAGCGCCAGATTAGTTGCGACGTGTTGACGCACCAAAAGGTGACATTTCATCGCTGGTTTGCGAAACGTCAACAGTTTTGCTCACTCTAGTTTTAGTGGAGTGGCGCTGATTACGCCGACAATCTGATCAAGACTGTGACGGGCGGGATCTCGTCGACGGCAGCGATGGGCAAGGGTGTAACGGAGGACCAGTTCAGGTCGAAGCTATAATTTCGATTTTTTTAAAGAGAAAAACAAAGGATTTGAAGGTATTTATAATGTTTTCTCGGATCTCTTCTCTTGTCATCTGTAGCCCTATATTATTGCTGTGAATTTGGGCCCACTTTGCGTGCAAAGGATATACCAAACAGCTCTTCATTACCTCGATTTGCGGGATTGGTTGAATTGAAATGAAAGCACTCGAAGGCTTTGCCCTGGATCGTCTTCAACACTGCCAAATGTATTGGGAATGTCAACTTGCCCGACCCCACCGACGACGACCAGCGGTTGATGTACGGACCGCTCCATTACCGAGGACGATTCATGCACCAAAAGTTAGCCAGGTTGTACTTGTTGAACAGGATCTAGACGTGGTTTGGAGACAAATGTGGCACCGGGTCGTCGAAATAGTGCACAGCGAGGTAGTGTGGCGGACTCGAGGCAACACTGGAGGGAATAATCACTTGGGTGGTCACAGTCTATAGGTGCAGCATCGCGCGGAGAGGCTGGGCGGAGCAGTTCTGCATTTGGGTTCCTCTGGAACGAGTGAATGCTTCCTGACGAGGGAAAAGATTGAGTATCGCGTCGAGGGTGGGGTTGCCAGTCTCAGATGATCAAAAAGTTGGAAGGAGGTCTTGGAACGCAGGTCCAGGGACCGCTGTTCCCGTCCATCTTCGTCGGCGTCTTTGATTTGCGCGGCGTCGCTGACGAATGGTCTGCAAAGAAGGCGTGTGTATTGCCTGGTGCTAGGCGTCCGGTAGAATCCATTAGAATGATCTGCGCAAGGTTGTATTTCCGGAGTGTTGGAGAGGGGTCGTCGTCGTCGATGACGCAGACTCATCTGCGCTTCATTGACGTTATCGGCGCGTAATTCCAGTGGTTTTAGCTCTCTCCGGGTGGAGATTGGAACACAAAGAAGAAGGGTTTGTCTGTCTGCTGAGCAGAAGATGTGCGAGTCGCGAATTTATGACCGAGGTGGCTCCCATGAACTTGCGCCCGCGACGCGTCGACGTGGTCAAGATGCGTCGCCCTTGAGTCGGGGCCTTGACGTTCGGGAGGTCGTCCTGCAGGACGATAGCACAAGCGGTTTTTACGACGTGCGAAGTCGTGGGTCGACCTTCTCACCCTCTTCGTCGTCGCATCGGAGAGGAACAAGGCACGATACAGAACCGGTCGAGCCAATAACTTTTTGATGGCGTAGCACGGTCGGGCACCGTCTGTGGGGTCGACTGGATGACATGAATCTCAGAGCGATCGCGTGCATCGCCGTCACCGGACGAAAGAAGGCACTCATTTCCTGAGTACGTGGCATGATCCAACACGGAGGACTACAACTAGGGGATGAGCAAGGCGTGTCATGTTGCATCAGAGTCGAAGCTTGAATTTCACCTCATTGAGAGATATGTTCTTGCTAGCGTTATGGCGAACAGGTAGACAGACGGCGTGTTCTTGTTTTGCATGTTCGTCGATAGTCATGATAAGCGCAAGTTTGTAAATTGATGTAGGCAGTCTACAAGTAATACAGTAGAATACATCTAGGCACAACAAAAAAGCCATTGCAATCCGTTTGCTAAATCCCGAAAGAGTGCCAACTGACGCTCGCTGGAGACACAACAAAGAGAAGACAAGAGCCACAAAAAGGGAGATCCCCCGACGACACAAGCCGATACTGCAGTGGCAAGGTCATCATGCACCCGGAGTTGCAAGCAGAGCTCACGAGCGACAAGGGCTGCAAAAATTTGATAACCAAAGAATGAGGGCGGTGCCCTCATAATAGTGGTTAAACTATTAAGAACAGATACTACACTTGATCTAAGCCAAAAGGCCAGAGTGGTAAGGATTCAGGATGTCGCGCCTGGGCTTATATACGTTTGGGAGCTTGCGCACGGACCAAGACACCATAAGGGCACGTGCGTGGTGTGTACTACTAATTTGGATCTCTTCACTTGTCCTCGTCATACTCGGGTTTCGATTACAGATCTATGTTATAACAGCATCTGCCTAACCCAACATCTTCCTGAAATCGTCTTGTCCTTTCCCTCCTCCAGGCTTAGCCGTCTCCTGCGTGTCGTTTGCAGCGCCACCCTGAGGTTTTACAGCTCCGATGCCAGGCTTCCGGGCACGCCCCAGACCCGCTCTCGGTCTCGAGGCAGCTGTGCGAGGCACAAACAGTCCACCCGCACCCATCGGGGCAGTCGCTGGTTGGGGTCGAGTCGAACTCGATGATGCTGCTTCCTCGGATATCTCCAGATTCACACCATTGACAACGATCGGCTCTGGCCGTAACAGTAGCTTGCCCGCTTCCTGTCAGATCGATGTCCATCAGTCGGCGCACGCCTGCAAGAATAACGAGTCCTTACCGCAGCGTTGGCCAGCTCGACTATGGCTTCGCCAATGTCAGCGAAAAACTCGGTGCGTTTCACCGTCGCGTATTTCTCGAGGGCTTGGTGAAGAAGCCCTTCTTGTGTGTCCGAGGGCAAATTACGAATGCGAACTGAACGATTTCGGACCTCTGCACGTCGACCAAGTCCACTTTCTGCCCATCCTTCCCTGTTAGACGCCAACCATCAAATCTGTTTCGCCTTCATTAAGCAGGAGACCTACCGGTTCTTTGACCGCACACGCGTATCTGCAAGCGTCACAGCTATCCGCCGCTTCTTGAGGTCATAGTTATTTGCTGAGAGCGCCGAACGAGCGTCGGCCTGAGTACAGTTAAGAAACACACGGAAGAACACCCGAACATCACCAGCCCACCTCATTTTCAAACTCAACGAATGCAAAGCCTTTCATATGACCATTCTTGTCTTCTGCCAGACGAATCTCCTTGATAGGTCCATACTAAACGCATTGCTCGAGTCACTGCTTGCAACACCCAGGTGAGAAGGAGAGACTCACCCTCGAAAACACTCCTTGGAGGTCTTCCTTGGTGGTGAATTTACTAAGACCCGCGACGTACACCTCCCGCTCGTCTGCATCAGCGTCCGTCCGTTCCTTCTTCCGCTCTGGGTTCGAGATATAGACGCTCAGATTCCGTTCGGGCTCCAGCTCGCGACCGTGTAACTCGAGTGCCTTCTCCGCAGAAGCCTGCGAATCGTGTCAGTAGCCAGGTAAGCCAAGTTATGTCTAAAAGACTCACCGGTAATGTGAACTGCACATAACAGAATCGGCGCGTCGCTTTGAATTTTTTGCTCGGCCACCGGACATCGAAGATGAGACCATACTAGCAACAAGATTAGCGAGGCAACAATACACCAGGCAGACCAACCTGTCCAAACAGATCACGAATGGCAGTATCATCTGTCTTCTCAGGAAAGTTTGTCACGTATAGGGTCGAACGCCATGCGAGGTGTACGCTGACTTCCGTCCCCTCTATGCGTTTCTTGTCTTTGGTGAGTGCAGCAGGGACGCTTTCCTGTACAAAGATGAGATTGTGGCGCCCATGCTGACTGAATCACATACTCGTGCAGCAAATTCAACAGTGGCAACAATCGTTTCGGGCATGTTGGTAATCTTGATATCACGGATTTCTCCACACTGCGAAAGTTATTTTGGAATGGTACCTCGCTTCCCTAATCCAGTACGTACGTCTTTGAAAAGTGTTTTGAGTTGCCCCTCGCCGGTTCCAGGTGGTAGATCAGCAACGAAGACAGTGCAATTCTCGCGATCCCTAGAATATTGAGGAGAAAATGAATATCAAAACCCCTACCCGTTCCAGTGGAGGCTTACCTTTTCAGCGGCGCAGCTGGAGATTCTAACAAAAATCGATGAGTTGAGATAAATGCAGAGTAGGGGGATGAAATCATACCTATTCGCACTTTCTTGCTGGCGCTACCGTCAGCCTCGGGCCCCTCGCTCGCTTTGCGTTTCCCTTGAGATTGGGCAGAAGCGGCGGGGACATCAACATCCATCCCATCAGTAGATGCAGCAGTTTCCTGGGGTACGTTTGCAGGGACAGACGTGACAGGTGCAGACGCAGCCTGCTGCTCCATGGCGTACTGAGCTGCCGCGTACGCTTTCTGTGCCTCCTGTGAAGAAGACATTAAGCTGGACATGCAAACAACGCTGACAATGCTTGAGATTCACTCACCCTCATCCGTCTCGCTTCAACCTGGGTTCGTGCGCGCTCAATACGGCTAAGAGCATCCTCAAGCGAAGCCAGAGAGCCATGTGCATGCTCGAAATTGAGCCAGGCATCCCAAACCGCTTCTGGGTAGTCAAGATTTTTAGTACTAACATCCTGGAAAGCAGATCGCGCGGTGTCATGCCGATCGGTTCGACTGCGAAAACCCAGATGAGTGCCAATGAACGATAGATCGAGTTGCGACTAAAGACTCACATAAGAACATCAGTGTAAGCCACCCATACTGCCCAGCTGGACTTGTAGTGTGCGGCGGCGGATGCCCACAGCGCGATAGCCGCGTCTGCAACGTCTGCCAGGCTTAAATACTATACCCATGGCAATCAGCTACTACAAAATGAAATGAAAGAGAGAACACACCAACTCAGACATAAACTTCTCCAGCCTGAATCGTTGGTCTCCGGTCTTCGAAGCTAGAAACGATTCGTGTCAAGGGTGCCAAGTCGAATTCGATTCGCCGCTACATACCTTGTCTCACCATCACAAGGCCTTCTTCTACCACATTGATCAGCGTGCCAAATGTATCTCCATCGCCTTTCCCAGCCTCGATTGCCCGTTTCTCGGCACCGGCGCGGGCAAGAACTAGTGACACTATTTGCTCTGGATCCAAATCAGGTCCCTTCGGTTTGGTCTTGGTGAAAAGATTGGTAGAGAGTGCGCGCTGGTAGGCATCTGCTTGGATGATTAGAAATTCTACGAAGAGGTCCACGTGCATCACGAGAGAAATACCCGATATCGATTCACTATCTTCCATCGGTTCGTCTTCTGTTTCTGTTTCTGCTTCTCGTTCCTGCAGAGCACAATTGGGGTTGAACTAAACAGTGAACGTGTCACGACGTACCAAGTAACGGATATACCGCGCCCATACTTCACCTGAACCAGGCACACTCCTTGTCGCGCGCTTTATTATGTGTCCCAGGACTGCATCATCTGTATCTTGCCCTCGCTAATAGAAATGGTAACACATCAGACAACAGAAAGCATCAAACAAGCTATTCCTTGCACATACCAGGAAATCAATATACCCCAACCACAATGTATGCAGCGTTTGCTCTG
This sequence comes from Leccinum variicolor, assembly GCA_038091415.1. Taxonomy (NCBI): domain Eukaryota; kingdom Fungi; phylum Basidiomycota; class Agaricomycetes; order Boletales; family Boletaceae; genus Leccinum; species Leccinum variicolor. Next base: position 49,163 of record JBBPOK010000104.1, on the reverse strand, counting down.
CATTCCCTTCGCCGGAGAAACGAATTCTTGCGGCCTCGGCAATAGACCGTTCATACAAACCCCTGACGATGAAAACATCTGGGGATCTACCCTTTCGCTCTTTTGCAATGTACTGCATATATGCGTCCAGAGAAGCCTTCAAGCAGAAAGTCAGACGAGCAGAAAGGAGGAAAATGAAAAATGTTTTCTTACCAGTGAGAGTTCTGAAGGTTCACGCTGCTCATATGCTTTGACAGCACGGGAACGTAATTTTGAAGCTGAGACAAGTAGTGGCTCGTACTCAGCCGCTGGTTTGTACCTTGTTGTGAATGAGGAATACGACTGATAAGTGTCCTCGTGTCCTTTGAACACAGAAGATAAAATAAGGTGAACGAGTAGGAATAGGTGCCATAACCGACCTGCATGTGGTTGCTGAAGGCGTGAAAGATAGAACTCTTCCATGAGTTGGACAAGTTCAGGTCTGTCAATCGCGGTGAGTAACACACAGTATAAATGGAACAGCACGTACTTTTCGCTTGGGGTAGCCTGCTCAATCAACTCAAGTTCCCAATCCCTTTGCAAATCCCAGAGGTACCGACTCTTTCAGTCAAACGTCAGATCAGCCTGCATCGCATCAGAGAATCCATTACCTTTGTAAGATGGCCACTACCTTTGAAAACGACCACAGAGAGGGCTTCATGGGTCCATGAGGTGGAGAAATCATCCCCTAACCCATCCGGTGGCGTCTCGAGCGCTGCAAAGTACGCGTGGCGGTCGACCAATAATTCAGCGTGTTTCTGTAGGATGGGAATAGCTGTAACAGCCGTTCAACATATACTTTCCCAGTAGAAAACCCTCACGTACATAGGTAGTCGGCTTCTGCACGTGCGTATAGCTCCAGCACTTCCAAGGCTTCAGCCGGATTTTCCAGGTTCGAAGAGGACGTTTTCGCCTCTAAGAGTGGTAACCACACGTCGTCCCCGACCGCAAGGTAGTTGGCAGCCATTTCTTGAGCTACGGAGACTTGGTCTTCCATGTCGAGAGAGCGGGCCAGGTTGATGTGCTGAACATGGTGGTTGATATCGAAGGGGCTGACGGATAGTTCAGTGAGCAAGTTGGCGAGCGCGTCGAGACCTTTGGTCGCATCGGCCGAGTTGACCATGTCGAAGTGAGTGAGTCGAGCAAAAGGTTCCGTTCGAAGTGTCGCGTCGCCTTGCCGAAAAAGGTCGACTTTCCCGTTTCGACTCTCCTGAAGGCCTGATACACTACGTGCCTGCAACGCAAAAGCGTGGCCGCAGCCCTCGACAAAGCGGTCTTCGTCGGGTGATGACCGACACCTTTCTATCGCGGCCCTTCGAAATCGGCGATCGCGCAATGGAGCCCGTCAAATCCCCCTCTGCTATCAAATCCCGCCTTTCGGATTTTCTCGTACATACTATGTACCACCCTCCTGACCCGAATCTCAGCAAAGAAGAAGTTAGGAGAAGCATACGGATGGAAGGCCACACGCGGAGGTGCTTCTGCCAGAGCTTTTGACTTCTTCAGGAACTTGAAGGATATGGTTTCGAGTCCATCCTTGCGGACGACGGTGAAGGAAAAATGTTGCGCCGAGAGCCACTCTTTGGTGCTCATCCTTGACTCGGTACCGTGACACTCTTTGGAACGGACACCCTCCTCGACATACGGCTTGTCCGTCTAGCTACCTGAACTAGTACTAGGCATACAGCCGTAGGTCAAGGTGGCACGTACGGAGAGGGTAGAACAACACTGAGAACCACCGGACAGGGCACTCTCTCTCCTTCACTATGGCTTTCGTGATTTCACCATCGTCGACTCCCAATCCTTTTTCTCCGGCCGTCGTAGCTCATGCTGTCACTCTCGAGGTAAGTCATCCTTGTCTTTCGTTTTTGTCGTGTCTAACCGATGAACAGTCGCTGGACAAGATAAGTTGTGGGGATGGCATGGTATCGTAGGGAACTAGAACAGCTGCGTTCAACATCGAATCTCCTTCTGAAATCCTTCAATCATACACGCGATAGCCATGCGTCCTGGTCATCCCCCAAAATATTACGGAACGTACACTCGAGAAGCAGCTAGAAAGTTCCGGCGTCACGATAGCATTGGTCCATGAAGGTGGTCAGGCTGTGAGGCGTAACGCGAATGACCTCCTCAGTGACCTTATTTTCGAAGATGGTCGAGTAGTCACAGCAAAGTACGTGACCGGTGCAGATGGCGCAGCAAACCCCCTTTTCATGCTCTGCGCTTGCATACCATCTCACATTGCATAGATCCGCACTATGGCTGGCATAGGTTTTCCCGATCTGATGGTTCTTAAAGGGGAATCAAGGAACAACCTCTCATAAATGATTCTAGCCGGTGTCACCAACTGTGTGAGCGTTCATGAACTTTCCAAGGAATATCTGCAAAATCTTGTAGACAAGTTCGGACCGAACCGCCTTGCGTCCCTAAGCAACGCATATCAAAGATATCATCTGGCGTTCACACTTCCGTAGCCATGCGTCCATCACTGATACTTGTTTCACGCGTCTTGGGTCCGGAGAGCCTGAAGAGGGCGGCGTCATCCTTCTCATCAGTGACGCTGCTCAAATCTACTCACCCGCTGGCGGGCAGCTTGCGTGACGCCATCTTCCTCAGAGAAACTGACGAAGCACATCCACGCTTCCGAGACCAAGCCACTTACCGCAGCCGACGTGATTCTGGCGACTTCGCCAAAGTGTGCTACGCATTGTTTTACTCTCCCTGTCACTTTTCACAGGCTCCATGTTGAGTACGATTTAATCTTGTACATTACAAAGATAAATCAATCGCCTTGTACTCCAATGGTCGCGGATATGTTTCTTTTTTGGTGCTGATTGCTGCTTGAAGGTATTTATGTGGCAAAATAGGAACGCACATGCAAGTACGAGGGGTCGCTGCTATACCGATCACGGCGATCATGGGGATCACTTGACCTTGGCTTGGCTAGCCAATGGTTTCCCCGAGATTCTGCTCCCGCAAAATCCCTAAGATCATACTTGCTTGACAACACCACAAGCGCCATAAGGCTTCCGGTGCGGATTCAAGGCCTGCTGTAGTAGAATCGTTCAAATTGAAGTTGTCTTGCGGGAGAGGGAAGTTGTTTAATGATAGTATGTAGATTGTCAAGGTGGTCTGCGGTTGTTTAACTCTGCAGCAGGGCACGCGTACAAGTTAACTTGCAGCCATCGTTGAAGGCCTGTCTCCCAGTCCGCCCCCGCTAGTCACTTCAGGAACGGAATCAGTGATATCGATCATCGATCAATCATGGCTGGGCCAAGGCCACCTGACGATCATGATATGGCGCGAGATGATAACTGCCCGGCCTGCAGTAGTTCGTCGTCGTACGGATGGACTCCATGGGATGAGTCGGTCGATGTCAAATTAAACGCAAACTTACAAGATTCGGGGGATGCTTTCGAGGTTAAGGACTCATCAACATTTCCGACGGTGACGCAACTTGTCTGGCCGCAAATAGTTATTAGTTGCGCGTCTCACCATCTGCGGTCAACCTGATCAAGATTTGAAGCTCCCAGAACAGCCTGGGAGGGCAGTTAGCCTTGCGGGGAAGTACTTCGTAGTGACTTCGCACGAAGTTGGTCTGAATCAAGCAAGTAGTGAGCTGACAACGAGCGCGCAAATCGCCGAGCTAGCCTTTCGGGGAGAATTTCCTTGTTCTTGTTCTCCTTTGTGTTCACTCAGCCGCATCCGTAATTCCTAGGGCGCTCAAGAACAAAAAGCAACGCCATCACGCCGCATGGACCCTTTTCAAGCTATAGAATCGGAGTTCAGAGGCTGGCAGCTGTCGAGGGAAATGGCTGAGTTCTCCATTCTTGTTGTCATTCACACTGTCAGTTCAGTTTCGCATCAGCGCTGGGAGCTGATGAGGCTTCAGAGTTGTACCTCCTGACCTCAGTTTATTCCTCGGATCCGACTTTCATGTTCAGTTTGGCTGTCCCTGTGGCTTAGGATTTGGACCTATAAAAGTCGCACCGCGTGCATGTCTCGCTCTTAATTCCGCCAGCACACCTGCCCCACGGGCATGCCTTCGACCCTCAGGCGCTCACGTCGTCGTGAGCTGGTCCTCACGAGATCCTTCACAAGAGCTATCCAAGACAAAGTACGACTCGAGTCGTGAGTCTATGGACCTCCTGTGCTCCTAGGTTTTTCCTCACCTCGGCAAGGCCCCGTGTAGACGGGAAGGAGTGCAGAGCACTCTTTTCAGATCGTACCAATGGTCATAACCGCAACACCCTCCTTGCCTCAACATTTGAGACGTTCTCTCCCGCGTTAACATCACGTCCCTCTATGGTCTTTGCCCTCTATCACAGCCCAAACCCCCTTCTGCCAATACACCCAATACACCGACTCCCTCCTGAACTGCTCGTACATATCTTCTCCATGGGATCTGTCGACGATGCGATGTTTCCCATCCTGGTGTCTCACGTGTGTCACTCTTGGAGAGCCATCGCCTCACACGCACTCGCTCTTTGGCGACACGTATCCTTCACTCCTGACTCCAACTTGCACATGTGGAAAGAGCGCATTCGCCGTGCACGACTTTGCACTCTCGACGTTTCACTCATGTCACATCCTTACTCAAGGACTTTGTATGACATAGACAACGTGGCACTCCAGATGCACCTCCTCGCCCCCCACTTTTCTGCGTTGCGGTCACTTGACATACAATTCGACTCGTACGCCCCATACTTGTGGAATGCGGCACTCGGACCTTTTTGCCGGCCAGCTTCTTACCTCTGGGACCATCGGTCGCCCAACCCGGGCGACCAATCTTCCATCGGCGCTGTCCATGTCCCGAAACTCGAGTCCCTTGCGCTTCGGTATCCCAAGAACGACGACCTCAAAGAGTTTACTCTCTTCAGTGGTTTTGCGCCAAAGCTTATTCGTGTCACGTTGGAAGGAGTCCGGTTGACGTGGCTTCCAGAGCTGTTTGGGAACCTTTCGTTCCTGGACTACACTCATCACGGATTCAGCCATGGAGAAGAGGCAGTCGACGAGATTCTATCAATGTTACAGGTCTCCTCCCGAATACGGGAACTCAGACTGTGTTTTTGTCGCAAGACTACGAGTTACCAGGCAATACATCTCCAAAGACCGATGGTTGGCGACGTCAACGTCGTCTTGCCTTTCCTTGAATCATTGTCACTCCGTGTGGACGACGAAGACTTGGACCTCCCATCAGAACTCATTTGCATATCTTCTCGACTCTCCATGCCACGAGTCAAGAATTTATACCTGCGAGATGCTATGCCTGCGATTGCTTCACCAAGGCCATTTGGTGCCTTAACCACATTTGCGGACACCATATGCCGGAATACGTCCGTCAACACGTTGGTGGTAGAGGGTCGTTGGGTCGAGCCGTCGTGGCTATCTGGACTTGCGATCTATTTACCTTTACTAAATTTAATTCAGGTTCGCGATTCCCTGGGATGAGGGAACGTGTAATACAAGAGACGAGTACTCTACTTGAACAATTACTCTTTTGTTTAACATTGAACTCGTTTTCGACACTTACTATAATTTCCTGCGTAGACAATGGACCGACCAAGTCGTCGGTAGTGTAATAATTCCAAATGTATCTGATATCAATTGTCTCAAGGTTGTCTGATGACCGGCACCTGGGAAACACGAAGTTCTCCCGTCTTCGTCCGCAGGCAACTCAGACCCAACGCCACGGTGTGCACTTGCCACATTCGCTATCATCGTTATCCTCTCTCAGGCTTTACATCTTTTACATAAAACTCGGATAATAGATAACAGATCATCGTCGCTTCGAGTTGTCACCCGTCAACACCTCAGCCATGCCTCCTTCCCCTGCCCAGTTGACTCTGGAAAAGCTGTACGATCTCAACGGTCTAGTCGCTCTCGTGACCGGTGGTGGCACTGGGATCGGGCTGATGATCGCCCAGGGTCTTGCCGCTAACGGGGCGCGCGTCTACATCACCGGCCGACGGCTGGAGGTGCTCGAGAACATCACCCAATCTTGGAACAACACCAAGAAGGACACGATGGGGGCCATCATCGCGTGAGATCTCACTCAAAAACCCTCGCAGTGTTACCAAACGTCATCCGTCGGGGGCGATCTCCCTAGGCTACAGATGGATTCTACCAACAAGAGCGATATCCAACAGACCGTACAGAGGCTCAGGAATGACGAGGGGAAATTACACATCCTCGTGAACAAGTGAGCGCGTTGATCACCGTCGAAAAAACGTTGACTGATCTGAAATACTCTGACCTCTCGGGTGACACCTTGACAGTGCTGGTCAAAGCGGCCCCGTGTCTCCTGGATTCAACAAGCCGTCCCCAACAGCTCCCAAGAAGGCAGCAGAAGTCAGCCAGTATCTCTTCAACAACGAATCATTTGAACAATGGTCTGCGCTGTACTCGATCAACACGTTCTCCATTTACTTCACGACCGTGGCTTTCCTGGAATTGCTCGACAAGGGATCGCAGGATAAACCCGGGTTCACTTCGAGCGTGATCAACATCACGAGCATCAGTGGGCTGATGAAACTTGCTCAGAGACACGTGGGTGTTTAAATTTGGCGCCATGCTTTCACTCTTGTGGGGCTCGATCGACTTGGGTATTGTTTTAGTTCTGCTACAACAGCTCAAAGGCCGCCGCTTCTCACCTCACCAAGATGCTCGCAACAGAGTTTGCCGTCAAAGGCATCCCAGTCCGCGTCAACGCGATCGCACCGGGCGTATACGAAAGCGAGATGACGCGCGACGGCATTGTGGGTCAAGAAGTGACGGACTCGGTAGGCCAGGGTATCATATCCGTCCCCGCCAAACGAGCAGGAACGTAAGTCGACACATATTTGCACGTTTCTCCTGCGTGTTTTCAACGAGTTCAACTGAACGCTGGTATGCAGGGCGGAGGAAATGGCTGGCACAGCAGTGTACCTTGCATCGCCGGCTGCAGGTTATATGAACGGACAAGAGCTGGTTATCGATGGAGGGTACCTAGCGGTCAACCCTTCGAGAATTTGAGCTCAGGAGGAGTGATTGGGCCGAGCGAATTCAGCAGGAGAGAGCCAAGCATGGAACAGGGTAAATCACCGATGTGGCTTCGCATGCAGGATTAACTCAGGCTCGTGATAAACATCCTTCTAATAGTAGCTATATGCGAAAAGCCATGACATAAATCTTTGACTGCATCGTTGTGGGCATTGGGCACGTCGAGGCTGGCTGCAAAGACGTCCTGATCGTAGCGGAAGAATGGGTCGGGGAAACGGCTACTTCACCGCGGGCGCCCACCGCCCGGTCCATGCCGACCTGGAAAACTTCCTGCCAATCGATCGTCACAATACTGGAGATGCGGATCTTGATGGCACAAGAAATAGGTGCCAAGCTTCTCAGCGACGGCAGGATAGGAAGAGACGGAATGGCCCCCGTGCACGACGGCGCTCACGCTCGGCTACGCTCCCCTCTGGCACGGTGCGGCCCCGGTACAATGTCACGCCACTTGTCAGGATCTCCAAACGGAAAACTGACCAGTAAAAATTCATGTCAATCGGTGTCATCTGATAAATATCCTCGGTTGTTAGTCCACTGCCATCAGACCTGGCCATGACTCACTCGTTCCCAACCATTCTCGAACCTTTTCTTGACCAATTTGTTGTGAGTGTGTTTCAGCTTCATCCTCGTATTGTTGACATATCATGTCCAAGGTTGTTCCGGGTTCGTAACCCCCGAAAAGCATAGCAAATTCAAACCCTCTATCCATCGCCCGAGATAGTTGGGAATCCTTGGACCGGCAGGGTTTAACTTTCGAGTTGTCACCGTTTTTGCGCTGGCGGGAGGACTGTTTCTTTTTGAGTTGCTTGTCATACTCTTTCTCACGGGAAGCTAGCAAGCCATCAACCTCATTGGTGGCCCAACGTTGCGTGGCAGAGATCCCATACACGAAGTCAAGAAGGATTCGTGGAGGTGCTTCTCCAATCGACCAGTCAGCTTCGACATCGTACTGCGGAAGTGGGCCAGGCCGGATGTGACAGGGATAGGGTTTGAGATGCTGGAATGTCGTGCGTGAAACCGGCATATCTTCACCACCATGCCCGACTCTTTCTATGTCGGCAACATCCAAGGCATAGTTCGGTGTCTAGAAAAGCTGTCATTTCATATCAGCAATAGTGAAGAAGATTCGCATACCTTAAGAAATACGCTCCAGCCCTTGCCGAACCGTGTATGAAGCTCTTCACTCAATAGCATACCATTCTCCGTAGAATCGATACCAAGACCAGGGTGCTGATCGACATATAAACTGCCGCGACTTCCAATGATAAACTTCATGTACTAGAAGAACATTTTAGGAGCGGCTCGTACATCAGCAACAAAGGTAAAAACAATACCTTATCACCCTTCGAGTGCGGGATGATGTGAGCAGCCTCAAAGTATGGAGATCTAGTGACCACACATTGATTTCCGTCACGCTCAGCAAGGTTTTGACGAAAAGCGGCACAACCAGGAGTAGTAGCAGATGAAGTTCGGTGGTCACTTAGCCCTGAACGATCAATAAGCTGGCAGTCTCCTGTTTCAATATGTCTTGTCAGTAGAGAACAGTAACTGCACATACTTGAACATTACCTTCGGGGAGGAAATAATAGTATTCTGCATGATCATTGACTTGCAAGATAGTTTCATATTCGACTGTGATGGAATGATCTTCTGAAGGATGGAGATTACCTTTGGCACCGAATGCAGCAAAGCAAACGAAGCGAAGCCATTTCAGGGGCTTAAGAGAAAGCCTTTCGATATCCTCCCGCGGAATTTCCAGGGCACGGACCCATTGGTTCTCGATCTTTGCGTGGATGCTGACGGCCATAAAAGAAGGAACGACTGTCTTCCTGCCTAAGGGTCTGCCTACGGGAGACTATGACGGCCATGACGAACGCCGGAGTTTGAAAGCGAGTGCTGGATCTGAATCTCACAGCCAAGGTCGTCTCGGCATCGTCTTCAACAGGTCTCAAAGCTCGGACGCCCCCCACTACTCCGCTAGGCGACCTCTTCGACGCGATAGGGCGACGCTACCGTCACCAGCGCCTCTCGCCGTGGCTTTGAGACGGCTCGGCGTGCGACTTCGCCATCACCCCCATCATCACTCGCGCGCCCAACGACGACGCGAAGGCGTCCATCGCCTTGTGACACAGTAATACGTGCCAAACAGACCCACGCGCACCAATGGAAATATGGCATTCCAGGACCCTCTTGCACACCCAGTGCGCGACGACCCCATTAGCGCATCCAACGACGCCGTCGCCCTTGTTGACATCTATGCGCGCACAAATGTCTAGCGTCGTCAGCCTCCCTACTCTGGAGCGATACGCCGTGCGTCTTTTTTTTGGCCCTTTATCTGGTCATGCTCATCGCGTCCTGGACCTCTTGTGCAGAAACGAATTTCGCTCACAGCGCCGGTCGGTTCGCTGGAGCAGCGTCACGTCCGACGAGGCCGTGCACTATGAGAATTCACCGGCATTCCGCGTGCATGCATTTCTGGTTTGTCTTTCGCGGTCGTAGACGGCAATGCGGAGTCATCTACCTTCGATACATATCTCAACGACGACCACGGCTGGGATGATGCCGACACATTCACACTCACATAGCGCCAGTGCTGGACGAGTTGGCTTTATGCGTTGTCGCCCACGCCTATATAGCCACGGGGCCCGGTGTAGGGAGATGGTGGGAGAAGACACGGATGCGGTGAAGCGGGGCGTTAATATAGTCTTGCAAGCAAGTGATCAACTCGTGATAATCATCGTGGCTATATGCGAAAAGTTCTTTTCATATAACAGCCATGACACGGGTATTTGACTGCATCATTGTGGGCAGTGGGCACGCAGGCGCTTGTGCTGCGCTCTCCGCAGTCGATGCAGGCTGCAAAGACGTCCTGATCGTAGAAAAAGCGCCGGAAGAATGGGTCGGGGGGAATGGCTACTTCACGGCGGGCGCCCATCGCACGGTCCATGCCGGCCTGACAGACCTCCTACCGATCGTCACCAACGTGACTGCCGAACAAGCCTCCAAGATCGACGTCGCGCCTTACACCGAGGATGATTTCATCGGCGACATCATGCGTCTTGGGGAGAACAAGCCGAACGCGGAGCTGGTCAGGACGATGGTCGAGCACTCGAGGGACGCGATACGGTGGCTCGCGGAGACCGTCCGGGTGCCGTTCGTCTTGGCATTCCACAGGCAGGCGTACGAGGTGGACGGGAGGCAAAAGTTCTGGGGAGGGTTGGCGTTGAGCGTCGAGGACGGCGGAAAGGGGCTAATCAAGGCGGATCTGAATGCACTCCGAGATCGGGGTATCGAGCCGTGGTTCGATACGCCCGCTGTCAAGCTCGTCACGGAGGACGGCGCTGTGACTGGAATCGTCGTGCAGAGGAACGGAACAGAAGTCGCTCTTCAGGCGACTGCGGTCATTCTGGCGTGTGGAGGCTACGAATCGAGTCGAGAGCTCCGTATGAAATATCTCGGGCCGGAGTGGAAACATGCTCATGTGAGTACCTGCGTACGATGTAGCTGTATGTTCTTCTCAACGATGCCCAGGTTCGCGGAACCCCTTACAATACTGGAGATGGGATCTTGATGGCAGAAGCCATAGGTGCCAAGCTCGTCGGCGACTGGCGTGGATGCCACAGCACTTGTTGGGATGCAAATGCGCCGATGGATGCCGGGGACAGGCAGCTAAGCAATCAGTTCACCAAGTCCGGGTACCCGCTGGGCATTATGGTAAATGTGAACGGAGAGCGGTTCGTCGACGAGGGCCAAGACTTCAGGAACTTTACGTATGCGAAGTTTGGGAGGCAAATCTTATTGCAACCCGACGGATGCGCCTTCCAAGTGTGGGACGCGGAGATGGTCCCACGGCTTCGAAGGGAAGAGTACGGCGACGAGGTCACAGAGAGAATTACCGCGTCCACTATCGAGGACTTGGCTGACGGACTGGTGGACAAGGGACTACGAGACACGGAAACTTTCTTGCGGACCGTCCACGAGTACAATCACGCAGTTCACCAACATCACGTGGAACACCCCGGGTGTAAATGGGATCCTGCAGTCAAAGACGGTCTGTCGACCCAGTCCTCTAGGCAGTCATTGATCCTTGCAAAGTCGAATTGGGCACTTCCAATTGAGAAAGGGCCTTTCTTGGCCATCAAGGTTGCCTGTGGTATAACATTCACATTTGGTGGACTCGCAATCAATCCCAAGACTGCCGGGGTACTGTCTGAGAGTGGGGAAGCTATTCGGGGTCTGTTTTGCACCGGAGAGATGATCGGAGATCTTTATTGTAACAACTATCCGGGAGGTAGTGGACTGACGGCGGGTACTGTGTTTGGGATAAAGGCAGGTCGCGAGGCAGCGGGACTAGCCGGTCGTAAGCACAACAATGTCTAGACGCTGACCTAGCGCAATAAGCATATTTCTGACCAACTGGAAAGTATCGCGAGTTAGTGCATAAAGTTAAGCGTGATGGACATTCTTCTCCGTTCGTTCCTCCCGAGCCATGAAATGGAAAAACCACTCCGCTATCCCCCGAGCGCTTTCCTCTTTTGCCCAACCTATTCAAGTGAGAAAAGACCGATCGTCCAGGGCGAGTGCATAGTGAATACAACACACTCACATTCATGAGGCACATTCGGGTCACCCCGAACAGCGAATCCGTGGGATACTCCCGAGAAAACTTGGAAGAAGTAAGTTGATTTGTTGCTGACTAAAATATCCTCGGCACGCCTTCGTGCTTCCAGAGGAAAGGTAAAGTCGTTCTCTGTGATTGATGAAGATTAGCCGGGAATTGAAGTGGGTCAGTAGAAAGCTGCTACCTGCACAGGAAAGTAGGAGGGGTGCTGTCCTAGTGTGAACATATGGAATTGAAACACATTGTTTCGATGACATACTGTTGAGCTTCTGAAAATGACTCTCCTCAAGGAAGGCAGGGTGGGCAATAGCTCCTGCATGGGCATGTGAATCAACCCTGGCTGTTTGCGCTCACGGAAAATACATTACCTGCTATCAATAATCCCTCTGCGGCCAGATCCAGAACAAAGGGTGCGCCAAAACAGTATCCTGAAAACAAACTAACAATCTTTGATCCACCAATGAGCGTCACAGTACCTACCGACCGCAGTGTATTTGGTCGTTTGGGTGCCTACGAAACAGAAACCGCTGAGGTGTATACGGAGGCTGCGATGACGCCGAACTCTTACCGTACGTCGCTTTGACTTGTTCAAACCACTGTGGAAATACCCCAATCGCTACAGCGCGTGCCTCTACAGACCATGCAATTCTATCACGATCTGGTGGCAGACTCTGTACAGGTGTTCCGAGGAAATAATCCGGTCCAAGCACAATGAATCCTAGGTTTCACGCTGGCATCAGCATCGGCTCGTAACGCACATACAAGGATATATCATACCTCGTGACGCGAAGTAGTCCTGAAGTAACTCGTTGTTGATGAAAAAGGGTCCGTAGACGTCTGCAAAAAACAGGAGGACTTGTTTGTGTTGTATGGGCGCACTATTCATGGGTGGCTCAGAGATATATGTATCGAGCCCGCCAAGAGGTTCGATGCGCCCCTTGTGCGTGCCGGAGTGTTTCACGCCCGTCCAGCAGCATGCGCTTGGGTGACCAGCAAGAGTAGATGGCATGTGGAGATTTGGTCGCTAGTTTGCCACTACGGACGATGACTTTACATGGGTGTCCGGTCATCATGCAGCTGTCCGGATTTGTCACGACTCGTCATTGGAGCTGTACATACTGCGCAAACTGTAAGTCAAACTTGGGTATTCAAGTCCGCTGAACCCACGATCACATACCTCGGATAGGCGCCGCCACCCACGTGTATGCCAGTGGGACTTGCCAAGTCAGTGTGTACGCCTTTGAAGCTCGGTCGCTGCTTCGTATGTACTGAGCTGAGGCAGACTCGAAAGTTGATCAGAGTTTTTACATAAGATGTTGTCAAATGTCAATTTTTTTTTCAAATTTCGAAGTCTTCCCTATATGTAGTCTATTACGTCGTTGCGAACAAGTCTTTTGCTTTGGATTCACGGCTAGCTTTCCTTCCACGCCAACTCGCTCGCTGGTCTGCTGAGTCTACATGATCACCGCACAGGTCTCATCCCACTCCGTTCCCAAGGCCCAGCGCCCAATCCAATTCGTCGATGTGGTCTCTGTTGCACTCGCCGCTGGTAGCCACAGCGATCATCATCACCGTGACGAGAGCGGAACCTCTCAAGCTACACTTCGACCTCTGTCCCAAGGTGCTGTTGCAACCCCAGTTCCTGACCAACATCCTATTTTGCATTCAGCAACACCTTCTCCTTTGGGCGCCCTCAGATCTGTTCGGCTAACCTCCTCAGTGCCCAGCACGCCTTCCGCTCGGACTGGACCTCCTCGATCCTTGTCTTATTTTGATTTCACCCCTTCCACGTCACCCCTTGGTGCTCACTTTACCTTCCCCGGTGGTCAGCACCAGAACGATGATCTGTTTGAAAGCGATCTCGCTGAACATCCTCAATCTACCTCCCAGCGTCCCCACTCTCGTCGACCACAGTCTGCCTTCCGTGGGGCTTTGGAATTGGCCGACTCGAAAGTCGACAAAGACTTTGTGGACAGGAAGGGAAAGTCCAGAGGACAAGACGAGAGTAGGACTCCTACCAGATGGCTCAAGTCTTCCGCTCCCATTTTCCAGGAGCCTCTTCGCTCTGAGCAGTCAGGCGAGCGTGATGCTCATATTTCCGAACGTGAAATCTCTGGAACTGGAAAACAAACCAATCAAGCGCAAACGGACGTCCAGCGGTCACTGACTCATCCTGTCCCAAGGTCAACAAAGCGTTCTGGAGCGTCCGACAAGTGGGGTAAGTTACGTGCATTGATTCCATCTGTCGTACGGCCATCGCCATCCACTGTTACAACGCGTGCCGTTACATCTTCCGAAGTGAACATTATTGACGAACTCATCACTGGCGGGCTTTCCAATTTAATGTTGGGCCTTTGGTTCGAACGGGACGACAAGGATCATCGACGTGTCCCGGTTCTACTTCATCGGCTGCGTATCCGTATCAGTGATAGCCTACATCCATCACACGAACACAAGGCCGTGTTCCGTATCGAGTGCGAATATGCTAACGGTGCTGCTCGATGGGTCATATATCGACAACTTCGGGACTTCGTCTCGCTGCACACACATTACACCATATCTAACGCATTCAGCGGCCACAAGGACAAGCTTCCGGAGTTTCCCCGTACTAGTACGCCTCGCTTCGCCCATATTCACCATTTTTCTAACCATGATACATGAAGGTCTACCATACTTGAACTTTCTCAAAATGGGGGGCACCGCAAGCCAAATTCGTCAGGCAGAGTTCGCGTTAGCACAACGCGAAGCCCTAGAAATATATCTCATCAAGCTTATTCGTGCTGTGGTATGTTGTTTAAAAGTGGAAATATTGGATGGTCAAGTGATTGGCATCCGCTGTATACTAGATGTTCCATCCGACGTCGAACAGACTATTGAGTTTCCTTGAGCTCAGTGCCTTGTTTATATCCCTGGCACAAACGGGTGGAGTCCAGTACAAAGCCGGCATTCTACGCATCAAGACATCCGGAAATAATACCGGGATTGGACGCAAAGCCGCAAGCAGGAAGGATCGAAAACAGTCTCGTTGGTGCGCAGTACGGGAGAGTTATTTGGTTGTCCTTGAAGAATCCGGAGATGTTTGTCGCGTTCATCTTCGGTTATACGCGTCTGATCAACCCAACAGTTAACTGTTTTGGATGTCTTTCTTTTGGACTCAGATTTCAAGATCCTGCGTCCGACTAGCTACTATCGGAAAGGTCTCCATCTTCTCCGTCCAGAATCTGCAGACAGGGAGTTTCATACCGCTGATCACATGCACACATTCGTGGTACCTCAAGAGACTGAGGTCGATTGTGCGTCGGTAATGAATTCGATCACTGGTGGGCTAACCAGAGCTTTTAATAACTTCCAACGAATCCCACCGATGAAGAACAACGTGGAGAACCAAGATAACCACGTATCCCCGCAGCTTGGGCATACACGACATGACTCTTCGTCTTCAGGAAGCTCAGTTGCATCCAACCTCTCACCCCCACCAATGCTGGATCCCTCTACGCACCTTAGGCCCCTGAAAATCGCCGAGCTTTCACGAGACGAGCAGGACTGGAGTCTACAGCGACAGGACCAGGCAGTGTCCGAGTCGGAGAGTGAGCAACGGAAGCGAAAGAAACGCTCACAAGATGTTTCAAAGCACACGTTTTGTGTTGTGAATTCCCAACTGCGACTTGAACTGTTTGCAAGGAATGAGGTAAATGCGTATTCAGGAGCTTGGTTTCACAACTAACACTCCGTATCTCTAGCGCCAAATGTTGCAATGGATCACGGCGTTGGAGAAGGCTGCGGATACCTGTCTGTTTGTGGCCAAGAATCGGTTCGAGAGCTTTGCGCCCATACGGATGAACGTGGCCGCACAGTGGCTCGTGGATGGGGTTCGCTTTTTTATGATTTTTATGTTCACCGACTGAACTTTGTCTGAAGCGTGACTACATGTGGAACTTGTCAAGAGCACTCATGATGGCCAAAGAAACCATATATATCCACGACTGGATGCTCTCGCCAGGTATGGTTGGTCGCTCGGAGGATGGATTTCTCTAACTTGGCTACCGAAGAGGTACAACTACGACGACCGGGAAAGGACAAGTATCGACTGGATAAAGTCTTGGAGCGAAAGGCGAAGCAAGGTGTCAAGATTTACGTGATATTATAGTGAGTGTCTATCCTAGGTGTGTATATGCTTCTTGTGCTCATACTGGTATCAGCCAGGAAGTGTCTAACCGTACGACACCGACGGATAGCAAGTGAGCAAGGCTTGCGTATAACTTTTATTCTCGTTTGGAATTTATGCATCACATAGCTACTCGAAACAAAGGTTGTCGTCGATTCATGAAAACATCATGGTCCAGCGATCCCCTTCGCATTTTCAGACAGGGACATTTTACTGGGCTCACGTGAGCTAACGAACTACTAGATTCCTTCCTAACTCGAACAATTTCCTTATTTCAGCACGAGAAGCTCTGTGTCATTGACCAAACGATCGCGTTCATGGGTGGGATAGATCTTTGCTTTGGAAGGTCTGCTGCATAGCTTTCACCACAAAAAACAGAATATTTATTTCCCTCTAGATGGGACACCCCGCAACATGTAATCGTTGACGATCCCGAATTATCACCAGACAAAACAGAAGTATGGCCAGGTTTGTCGCAGATGAACTCATGACGTCAGCCCTCAAAGTTGCTTATTGTTATTTGCGAATACGTTAGGAAAGGACTACCTTAATCCAAGAGTCTTGGATTTTCAAGCGCTTCACAAACCTGAAGAGGACATGTATGACCGCTCCAAGGTTCCAAGGATGGCTTGGTGTGTATATCCATGGAAACGGGAGTCGAGGATACTGACTCCGTACAGGCACGATGTCGGGATGCAGGTCGTCGGCCAACCGGCTCGTGATCTGGCCCGACATTTTGCAGAGAGGTATAGTTGAAGTAAGCTGATTCCTTTCGTTTGTTGACCTGTTGTTTGTAGATGGAATTGGTTGCTGCGTATCAAGGTATGAGTATCTTTGTATCCAATACCTCGTCATGAAACCTTTGTCTGCGTAGAACCACACGCGGCTTATGCCATTTCTACTACCTCCGCCAGAATTTAGACCTGGAGAATTGGAAGTCATGGGCCTTACAGGAACTTGCGAGTTGCAAATCTGTCGCTCGACCGGGCCTTGGTCTATGGGGACACCAAGTAAGATTGAACATTCCATCCAAAACGCATACATAGCAGGTAAGCCCTCCTAATATATCCGTAGGCATTAGTCCTGATTCGAAGTAGCGATTGACGAATCCGAACATTTTGTATACATCGAGAACCAGTACTTTATCACCTCGTAAGCATGGTCATCGTGAACTTGAGAGCTGGACTTATTTCCCACTCGTAGGACTCTCATCAACGACGTAAAAATCGAGAATGCAATTGGAGATGCTCTTGTCAGGCGGATTGTTCGCGCAAAGCGGGAGGGAACTCAGTGGAAGTGTTGCATCGTCATACCACTATTCCCTGGGTTCCCATTTCCGATAGACGACAGCGATGCCAGTATCGTGCGTTGGCCCAGTACCCAGTATAAGCCCGAATTAAATGTGTGATCTTTTTTATAGGTGCGAATCATCCTCGACTGTCAAAATCGTTCGCTGTTCCGAGGGGAAACCTCGATTTACGGGCGATTACGGGCGGAAGGAATCGAAGTAGGTTTAATCTCATGGACTCTACTTTCATCTCAACTGTCGTTAGCCCGAGGATTATTTTCGCGTGTTCTCCTTGCGAAATTGGGGGAAAATGCGTGATGGGGCCTTGACCACCGAGATGGTAAGTTTACTCTTTGTTGAATGCGTCTCAGCTGGCTCACAACGGCCCTAGGTCTACATTCACGCCAAGGTCTGCATCGTCGACGACAGGCTCGCAATTATCGGCAGTGCGAACATCAACGAGCGATCGCAACGAGGCGATCGAGATTCGGAGCTGGCCGCTGTTATCCGAGATACTGACATGATCGATGGGTAGGTTGCGGTTTGACCTTATTCCGTGCTGAGCGCTCAGCTGATTCTACTCGGTGTAGAACGATGGCAGGAAGTCCGTTCCAAGTGGGGCGATTTGCGCACACCCTTCGGGTCCGGTTGATGCGAGAACACGTTGGAATCGATGTCGACGCCTTGGCAGGCGGAGATCAGACCGATGATATACACCTGCCCCCAGAGTCACATCGCGAGCCACTGTCTCAAATGAAGTGGGACCCGAATGCAGAGCAAGAACTGCCCGGTCGTCCAATTGTGGAAGTGACGCATGAGCAGCCAATTCGCCATGCACTACACACTGCCACTCATGCAATCAAGAAAGGTGCATATATTCTCTGTTCTCACGGCTGCATTGCTGACCCGGCTGCGAAGGCGTTCATGGTGCCGAGCAGGCTGTTGCTGAAACGCTGTCGAAAGCACTCCATGCATCCATAACACATGGCGAAGCGAACCCCCCAGTTTCGGGGCCTCTCCAGGACGGCCATGCGCTGTGTCCTTCCGTTGGAGTTACTAGCGCGGGAGTTCCTACGGTGGAGGCTAAGACCCCCCAATGTCCGCCGCTTCTGGAAAATGAAGGGCGGCCCAGCACCGATCAGCCGAGTGTGCGTGTCAGCCAAGAATCTGACCGTGATACAGATACGCTGTTAGCAGATGAGGGGGCCAATGCCGCTCACGAGTCGCACTCCACCCTGCACCACAGCAACTCGAGCGGAAAGAAGAGCATATTTGATAAATCATCTCAGCGAACGAAACAGAGACATCCTCTGGAGGTCAAGGGCAAGCAGCCGGTCTCAATGGCAGTGCCGCATGTCCACCCAGATGATTTCGAAGATCCGGTCTCCGATCAGTTTTGGGGGAACGTTTGGGTTGCGTGCGCCAAGCACAACGTGAGTGCTTGGTTGATTTTCTTCGCGTTTTTTGTCTCACCAGTTTCTCGCAGACGGAGATATATCGCAAGGTGTTCCATGTAGTCCCAGACGACACGGTGACCACGTGGAAACAATACAAGCACTTTGTTGCTCACCATGAATGCTTTACCAATGGGGTGAGCAAGTCAACCCTCTATTGGTTACGACTCATTGTGATCCTTACGTTGCACTGTTTGTCAGGCTTTGTCCCATTCGACCCCATCGTCAAGTAGTGATTTGGAGAGAGGATCTGGTCTCCTGAGTGAAAGCGTCGAAGAGCTGAATTACCGAGAACGAAAAAGGAGCGAATCTTCGCTTCCCACGACTGTGAACACACAGGAAAAGGATTTTGGAAAGGGGAACGTCCGAGGAGCTCAGTCGTTGGACAAGGCAGAGTGGGCGGAAATGGAGAACTTGTTGAAGCATGTTCGTGGTCATCTGGGTGAGTCGGCAGATTCTGGAATTATTGCTATCAAAGACACCGACGCCTCCTCGACTAGTTTTACATCCGACGCACTTTTTGGAGGGCGAAGATGACGGCCATAACTTCTTGTTCAACACTGACAAGTGAGTAGGTTTTATATGGACCCATGAGGGGCATAAGCTGACTGTGTATTGGGGCAGACTTTTGCCACTCCCGATTTACGACTAGTTTAGTACAGTCTCGCTTCTGGTCAAGGTTAACATATGCATACTCGAGCTCTTTATTGTTCACTTTGCAAGTCCATAATTATCTTTCAGTATTCGTCTCCCATTCACTCTTCGACATGAATATCGAATATCAACTTATCTGGATTTTTTGGAACGTTGGAACGCCTCTGTCAGCCGGTTACGCTGGCAGGTAGAGCATGCAACGTACCCTGGATATAGGATTTCATCGATGCCTGATACACGGGGTCTGCCTTCATAATAGATCTGTATTCCTGCAACGCGTCCTCGTCCTTGAGCACGATAATTACGCCTGCAGCAGTTAGTTAATTAATGAATTAAGAATCATTTTCCCACGGTTAGGCAGCACCGACCTTCGTCAAAGTCTTGATCTAGAGGATGCTTGAGCTTATTGCCAGCCTTCAATTCGATGATGGAGGGCACCAGCGACTGGAGGCTGCGGAGCGCCGCCCTGACTTTTTCCACCTCGGCGGGTGTGATCCCGGGTTTGTACTTGACCAGTTCTATCAGACGATGACGGTCGTGTCAGAGGGGCGAGGGGACGCTGGTAAGGAAGTTCCGTGGTGACTTACTGATGTGTTGGATAGGCATGGTTGGTGGTAGTGGTCGTCGAAGCTGAAGCTTGAAGGACAACGAAACAAGGGGAATGCCTTATAATTAACTCAAGAAAGGCGATGGGATCGGACACATTCTGAAGGTATGTAGTCTGGTGACTGACAGTGCCTCTCAGAGACCATGTATGGCGAACAGTGTCCGACTTTTTTCCTCACAGCCTCATCGACTGGCTGCCAGTGGTCACCAGACTAGCTGTCACTGGCAGAAGGCTTATCACGACCTTAGTAGCACTTTTTGAGAGGCGTATCTCACAGACCCATTTCGTCCTACTTACATCAATGATAGATCTGTGAGACCGTGGCTTCTAAGAGCACTGATCACATGTACTAACGGTGCTACCTCATCACAGGTCACTAATGCGGAGGGTCGCTGCCAGCACATCCGCTCGTGGTTACTGCTCGTGCCAACTTCTTCCTCTGTATGGTAAGTGGTCCCTCAAACGCTCCTGGAAGGGCGGCAGCTTGCTCGTTTATGCGCCTACCGTCCCGAAGCCGGGTCTAACGCGGTCCAGGGACCGGCGGACGCAGTAAACGAGTTCGCACACTGACTCCTCTGGGATTCTGGGATGCGTTTCGCATGGCCCAGACTTACCGTTGGCATCTGGTAAGTGGAGAACCTTTTGAAACATGATCGTGGCCATCTAGATGAGCCGGTCAATTTTGGTGTTGTCGCCATCAAAGACACGGACGTCTCCCCAACTTGTTTTTACATCCGACGCACTTTGTGGAAGGCGAAGATGACGGCCATAACTTTTTGTTCAACACTGACAAGTGATTGGGTTTTCTTTCTTTCTTTCTTTTTTGGACAAGCGTGAATATTGCGTAGCAACTGACAAGTCTAGTCCTATACAATACACTAAGGCGGAGGCCACAGGGAACTCCGGTCCGATTGGGTTTTCTATGGACCCGTTCGGAGGTGCACATGGGACAGACTTTTACCGCTCTCGATTTACGACTGTTTTAACACAGTCTCACTCTTGCCAGTCAAGGTTAAGATATGCATGCTCGAGCGCTTTATTGTTCACTATACATGTAAGTTCACAATTATTTTACAGGGGCTTGTTTCCCGTTCACTCTTCGACCTGAATGTCGAATATCAACTTATCTGGATTTTTTGGAACGTTGGAACGCCTCTGTCAGTCGGTCACGCTGGCAAGTAGAGAATGCGACGTACCTTGAATAAAAGGTTCCGTGGATGTCTGATACTCGCGGTGTGTCTTGTTGCTCAATGTGTAATCCTTCAACGCCGCCTCGTCCTTGAACACGAGAATAACGGCTGCAGCAAACAAGCCAGAAGTTAGTTAGTAATGAATCAAATCATTTTCCTATGGTTAAGCCGATCCAAGTCGACTCGCAACCGCTATAGGACTGACCATCGTCAAAGTCTTGATCCAGGGGATGCTTGATCTTCTTGCCAGCCTTCAATTCGACGATGGAGGGTATCAACGACGGGAGGCTGCGCAGCGTCGCTCTTACTTTTTCGACATCGGCGGCCGCGATGTCGGCTTTGTACTTGAGCAGGACTGATAATCAGACGATGACGGCCACGTCAGAGGGGCGACGCCGGCAAAGAATTTCTGTGGTGACTTACTGATGTGGTGGATAGCCATGTTTGGTGGAATGTAGTGTTGAAGCTGAAGAACATCGAACAAGTGGAAGGCCTTTTAATCCCTCAGGAAAGGCGATGTGATCCTGAAGGCTTATCAAGCGCAAGGGTCGAGAACAGTGACCGGCGATGCACATTTGATGTATAGTCAAGACAACAATAAAGGACAGTGCACATAGTGTACAGCAAGAACACGTTATAAATTGACGAGCGTAATCTAACTTACATAGTAGGGCAGTGCAAAATGTCCGGCATCGTCGAACTTTTCTATCAAGCAGCTTGAACTTGGACGACGATATCACGGTGTCGTCCTCGTCAACAGTTTCAAACCGTACCTTTGCGAGTTTCGCTAGCATCTATTTGGCACGGAGATTACTGAAGATTGCGAAGATCAACTCGGCCCGATGCCATCGCATGAACGCATCACGGGGCAGTGATGATAGCGTCACCAATCAGCACTCGCAATAGCCAAACAAGTAACCTAACCGACCATCTTTAATCCGCAGTCTACAAAGGTCACAATGGTGTGTTAGTACTGGTTTTCGCAGAGAAAGCTGACTTTTTTAAGATATCGCAGATCGTACCTATGGGGAGATGCGGCCTATCCGCATCTCTTCCGGTCAGGAAAGGCAAATGGATCCGGATTCTTCCTCGGGCCGGGCGCGACAGCCTCTTCAGTTGGTCAGCGGCGCCACCAATCCCTTTACCAACTCGCCGGCTTCGACGAGAGGGGCTCTCTACCCTCATCTTCTTGGAGGACGTAGCCACAATACCGTTAGCCGGTCGCTTACCTTTCATCATAGTAAGTAGCGAGGAAAGTGACGGGTGAAAACTTGAACATGGACTCCGGGCTCGTGTCACGGTTGTAGTATACGTATGTTTAGGTAATAAATGTCGTAACCTAACGAGATGCTGTAGTCCGAGTTCGCCGTACCAGTACATTGGAACGGATACAACAACAGCGACGATTATCGAGCGAGATGAATGTGTTTACGAATGACATCTATAATTTTCTGGTGAGAGATTTGAACGAGATCAGATTCCAATGGGGGTTCGCCATTCCTTGCCCTAAACCTCCGAGCATCATCCTTTCGGACTTGATATTTCCATTCGATGGCTAGTGGTGCTAGATTCTTGAAGTAGTCGGAGAACTCTCCCGGAATTGTGTCGTTTGGAGCATAAATAAATGCACTCTTTGCATACATAGCATCCACCAGCCCAGATCCCCAGGTTTGGAGGATGGATTGTTTGTTTTGGGGTGCGGCGCTGAGGACGCCGTTTGGGCCGGCACAGAGGACACAGATACATATGAAAACATAAAAAAATGCTTCCAGATCATCCTCAGTTTCATGGAGTATAGTCGATGTTTCATTCTTGTTTTCCTCGGTAACCTGACGTAGGACGGACAATGATACGAACGGTAATGTTCCCTGTCACGACACGTCAGTGCACAGAAAAACTGCAGCAACCAGCAGTTTACCGTTCCCTTAGGATACTGTGCAGACTTCGGCTCATCTAGCAGAAGGGCGTAGTCAAAATCAATGACCACTACCGGGCGATCACCAGGCAGGTTCGACCGCTTAAAGACTATATTGTTCGGGCTAATGTCTCTGTGGAGGACTTTTCCCTGATGAACAAGTCTTTCATGAACTAATCGATCATTTAGCATTAAGTCCAAGACAGCACCGAACAATACATACTCTCGAGTGCCATGATCAAACCACAAAGAAGCTCTCTCTGCGATCTGAACGATGTCAGGGGACTACCGACCGAGGTCATTAATAGACGTCGATGAACCCTCGTGGTGTAGCGCAGTGATAGGTTCTCCATGTTCCGCTTGCTGGGTTGGTGACGCAGAGTAGTATCATTCGCCCCTTCGTACTGAACTGTCCAGGCTTTGACGAGCGATGGGACACCTTCTATGCCAGCGATGCGCTCGAGGATCATCTGCTCACGGTCCATCACTTGTTCCTCCGGCCAAGCATCCTTCATGATGTAGTCGAATTGATCGACTTCACCGCCATCATTCCGAGGTGGAGCATCTTGTGGTCGAACATGGTAAATGCTGGTGCACCGCCCCTCAAACTTCCCGTTACTTGTCCACAAGATTTCGACGATGTCGTAAGTAGTACCGTCCATTTGGATGGTCCCTACAAAGGGAGTGGATGGTTGTCCAGGTAGGATTTTCAAGGTGGGGTCGTAACCGAGAATGGCATCGTCAACGCTAGCGAAGGCTTGGACAGAGCGGTCCGAGTCACGGATACTCGAACTAGTAGTATGCCATGAAGCCTGAGATTCATGGTGATTTTTTGTTACCTCGCAAGCTCGCACTATATGTCGGGCTTCGTCGTCTTCTGCTCGACTCGTCATACGGAGAAAGGATTCGGGTCTTGGAAACGACTGGGGTATGGATCTTCCGGCAGAATCCGGCAGTCCGCCGTCGTCCACGGACTCGGAGTTCGCCGGTGCGACTTATGCATTAGAGAGAACTTCAAGCTTTCAAGTTGCATGTGGTCATCTAGGTGAGGTTAGCCGATTTGAATTTCGTATTGTTGTTAGCCAAGACACCGAACGACCCCTACTACTAGTTTTACATTAGACGCACTTTCTGGACCGGAGTGAATTAGTGGCTCTTGAGCGCTTGAGCCATCGATGCACCAAGTCAGGGGTGACCCGGCAATACACATCGTATAATGTCAAGACAACAGTGCTAATAGACAGCAAGAACACATTATTAATCGATGAGTATAAACTAAGGTAGTAGGGCAGTGCAATAGTCCATCATCAAAACACGATTTGAAGAGAGGGGGGTATCACACGTCCTTGTCAACAGTTGCAAGCCTTTCCCCAAGTTTCGATAGCATCTCCTCGGCACGGGGATTGCGAGGGAAGGATCGCCCGTCCCCTTTGCTGTAAAGCGCTAATCAGCACCGACGGAATTGCCAGGCGGCGGCTATGACACCGAGGATGATATCCAAGGCCTACTAACCTAGCGCCACCATACGTGAGGCGGTACACCCAACCGCGTGGTTTGCTCCAACCAAATACTTGTGCCCAGTTCCTCCGCCACCCAAGATCATACAACTTTAGTGAACGATGTGCGTTTCGTACGATATTTCTCTGGTTGTATGACAGCTCGTGTTCCATAGGAGGATCTGAGAGGCGGAGTGACACAGGGAGCGGTGCTAAATATCGAAGGAGCAGGAATGGTGAGAGACTTTCTAGAGTTGTTTGATTCGTACTGTACACAATTAATGCATCATGCGAGCCTACTAGGATGGAAGGACACTTACGAAATGAGGTACATGTGATATATTGTGAAAGAACCGACAACAAGTGCGAAGACCAGACCAACCGCAACCAAGAGAAGCTCGTGAATAGGCGTGGCATCATCCTCGTTGACAAGTCAGCATTTTTCAAAGTGGTAAGCCCACGGGTGTACGTGCTCACCGGCACCGAGGTCGAGTTATGGAGTGACCACCAGAAGGCATGGGCGGAGATGATACCAATATAAGTTGAGAGCAAGGTAATGCAGGATATGAAGTGAAAGAATGCGGGGTACGTCCTATGACCCTGGGAGAAGATTGAGAGGAATAACTCGGTTCGATGTCACCTGAACGCACCACACACTTGCTTCCGAGCCACGGACAGTGATGGTCTGACCAATCAGCACCTGCGACAACCAAACAAGAACATCCGTTAACCTACCCATCTTTAATACGCAGCGCCCACAAAGGTTGCAATGGTGTGTGCGCTCCGGCTTCGGTCCCCAGCATCTACGACACCACTTGAGGGGAGTCAACTCGTCATCGAAGTCTGAAGTAGCCATGAGAGCCTCCTGCAATCCCAGATCACCCCTGCCAGTACCCTCGCTGTCCTCATCCGAAACTCCTTTGGGAAGTGAAATTGGCCCGGGGTCGCGAGCCACACAAACAATGAGCGAGCAAAATGCAAGGAATGTAAGGGTGTATGAGACAAATAAGTGAACGAGAAAAATCGAAGGCGAATGCAATGTGCGGAGGTAATGATTGACGAGAACATACAGCCAAGACGGGTGCGGAGCGATCATCAAAGCAATTAATGCTGTCCAGGCGAGTTGCGTTGAAAATCGTTATTTGAAGATCCGAGCCTGCCACACCAGAGAACTTACTACAGAGAGGGAGGTAGTGGAACCATCTTTTCGGTGGGTCATCTGGATCGTCTTCCAGGCTTGGAGTGTCTCGTCGCGTTGACGGGGAGAAATCAAAGGAGAGTAATGGCATCTTCGAAGCCAACGCCGAGGGCACTCTGAAGCCTAAAGATAATGGCGGGGTGACAGCAGGGGTGAGAAATGTCTCGCTGTCCGTGCGACTATTCACTCAACTTACACTCAAAGAAGCTCGTCGATGTCGGTGGGCGTCCGAGAAAAAATTACGCCTACTAATAGTAGGCTGACAATTTTGTCTTGGACGCCAATCGTCCCTCTCGATTTTACGTGTAGCGTTCTGAGACTCATTCCCATCTATTCAAAACCTCGACGCTATCTAGCGGTCATGGGGACCCTACCGACCATTTGTGGACCGTCTTCCCCATTCGATCTTCCGATACTAGGCCAGTAGGAACAAGGGACTTCTCAGCCTTATCGACGAATCGCTACGTGGATTTCCGAGAGCCATCACTCATCATATCATGCTTTCAGTCACTCTTAAAATCTACCTCATAGCGTGGTATACCTCTCTAGCTGGTATGCTATGGGGACTTGACACTGGTGAGTTCCAGGTGTCACTATGTGAGCCTTTTCTGACGATTTTCCTTCAAAGGTTCCATCGGTCCTCTCACACAAATGACGCAGTTCAGCGACTCCATAGGGTACATTTCATCTGGCCAACTAGGGATCTATGTCGCTTGCATCCTACTTTCAGCCTCGATATCCTCCTTGTGCAGTGGCCATGTCGCTGATGTCATGTCCCGCAAATATGGCATTCTCACTGGTGGACTCATAGTCACCGTCGGGACCATCATATCTGCCTCCGCAAACAACTTTCCCGCGCTGATCTGTGCTCGTCTGATAACAGGCATTGGGCAAGGCCAATCCATCTCAGTCGTGACAATCTACCTATGCGAGATTGCTCCCCACGGCATCCGTGGTACTGTGGCCAACACGCTTCAACTTCTCATCACGATAGGTATCGCTACGGGGTACTTCATAGCTTACGGGTCTTCCAGATTGGATAATAGTCTGGCTTGGCGCATTCCATTTATTGTCGAAGCCTGCATAGCTGCAACGCTGTCGATTGGGATGGCTTTCCTGCCGTTCTCCCCTCGATGGTTGGTGCAACGCGGCCGCTTTCAAGAGGCTCGCCAAGTCTTGTTAGGGCTTCGGCAGACTGAAAACGTTGAAGAAGAGCTCCAAAGTATCAAAGGGTCACTGGAAGAGGAGGGCACGCAACGAGCCACATTCTCGGAAGTCTTCTCGAAACGCTATATCAGAAGAAGTCTACTCGGAATATTCCTGATGGGATTTCAAATGCTCTGTGGCGTACGTACTTGTCTGGCAAATTCGTTTTATTTCCGTCCTCACCCGTATGTCTTTTGCGTGGCGCAGATCGATGTCGTGCTATATTATGCTCCCATTCTCTTCACCCAAGCCGGCTTTTCGTCGAAACGTGCCTCATTCCTTGCATCTGGAATTACGGGAATTATAAATCTAGTATTCACTATCCCGTCTCAGATTTGGGTGGACAAGTGGGGCCGGAGGTTCCCTTTGATAGGAGGTGGAATCGCTATTGCTAGTTGTTTTTTGGCAATCGGCAGCATATATGCAGCTCACGGTGGCAAGGCGAACGGAGAAGTTTACCTTGACGGAAAAGCCTCCCAGTGGGCCGTCATAATCTTAATCTACATGTTTGTCGCCAACTTTGCGTGGTCCTGGGCTATAGTAAGTTTACCAGCATTGTTCCTTGGCATTGCGCGTGACTCGATTTCCCCTTAATCTAGGTCATCAAAATATATGGGTGTGAGATAGTACCTACACGCCTACGAGCGAAGGCATGCGCGTTCCAGCAAGTAGGTTACCATTTCTCTTCACCGACATGAAGTTACTTACGCGCGATATCCGAGCTTGCTAATTGGGTCGTTAACTTCATGATGGCGCTGACCGGTCCTCTCTTCCTCCGCGCGTCCCCAAGCGGGCCATACTTCTTATTCTCTGCATCGTCCTATTTTGTCACGGTGGTATGTTACTTTTTCATGCTTGAAACAAAGGGCAAGAGTCTGGAGGAGATCCAAGTTCTTTTCGAGATGAAGGCCAGTGCCGTACAGCAGGTATAGGCTGCGTGATGGATTATTGGGAATTCATACCACTATCTCATATTTCCTTTTATCGACTCGAACATCATATTCCCGTCAGGTGGTAATTTTGGTATGGCATTTCCAGTCCCTAAGATAATCCAATTACAAGCATCACAGCAAGGTTTTCCACCGATTATCTGACACGTTCAAAAGGCGACTTTCATTATTAGCTATAGCTTAAAACGTTTCTAGGCTCGTGTTTTATGTAATACCAACGACTAGCGCAACGCCCTCCTCTGGCGGACGGACAACGTGTTCGATGATGTACTCTCATCTAATTGAAGCTCGGCAAAATATATCCAGCAAATGGCAATACAATCGCATACTCCAGGCACTAGCAGGACGCATGATTCATCTAGGGTGGAGTCAATTGCATTGAGGTATGTGCCGAGCTCCCCCAAAAAATTGTCAACTCGAGGAGTACGGTGATAACTCGACGACTTGCAGGCGGCACGAGAATGCCAGGTATAAAATGTGGACGGCCAACGCCTTTTCCTGCCAGTCAACCCCCACCTACCTCAGAACCCAGACTCGTATTCAGCGATCGTCTAACCAACACGTCCTTCTTCGTTTGCTTGGCACCGTCTAGTGCGTATCCTCTAATCTGTTCACGACGCGCGCCACTATGACTCAGACCCCGCTGATAACAAGCTTGTTCCATTCCAGCTCCATAACCGCTCGAATCTTTCTTTTCCTTCGTCGTGATGTCCCAGCCTATCATCGCCTCCACCGGCGCCAGCAGCACCAGCACTAGTTGTGCCTCGTCTTCCGACTCTCGGAGGTCAACTGGTAGGGCTAGGCAAGTCGGCTTTGAGACCGCTGTCACGGCAGTCATCTTTGCGCAAAAACTCAAGGTCGCCGTCGCGCGATCGCACGCGCGGCAACCGGTCGTCGCTGTCGGCGGCCCAGCCGGCCTGGGACGCTCGCGTGCCAAATCCGTGTCCGTCAGGTAGCAGCATGTATGATGTCCGCATCCGCATGTCGTACGGTGGCTACAGAGAGAGGGCCGCCTCGGACTTTCTGCCGTGCAATGCTGAGGCGTAGGGAGGCGTCGAGCCTAGAGGTGTGACGAAGTGAAATGGGCACTGCTGAGCGGGGTCACAATGTATTTCTCGACCGTGTGCGATGATCGTATAGTTTGTTCCCCACGATGGAGTTCAAAGCCAGGAGCAATGAACATTGAATATTGCACGACGAGCACGGAACATGCTCGAATCACAAACAACCATCTAATTTAATACGTCAGCCGCGATGATCGCACCGCTTAGCGTGGATTCCTTAGGGGCGCGGCATGTGCGTCAGCTGATCAATAGTCCGCTCCGCCTAGTATATGCGACTACTTTCAACGGATGTCAAGTATTAATACTCTCTCCCGCTCCATTATCGACCTCCCATCGATGCTGCGTTATCACACATCCGGCAAAAGAGTGATTAATCAGTCCTTTTTTCTGAATCAAACGAGGAACAATCTACCGCCAACTTAGTATACAAAAATATTTTATTCTTATATCTTCCTTCTCGCTTTCCCTGACGTCCGAATGGCTCAGCACGCTTATAATAATAAGTTTTCGTACGAGAGGGAGCCGACGGGCATCACTGGCAATATTCATCGCCGATAATCGATAATCGCGCGTTTGCCATTGGCTGAAAGTCACCTGACTGTGAATCCTCCTTTAGAACCAAATAAACGGTTTGCCCACATACTTACATCTTCGTGAGTGTTTGATAAAAATAGTGCACCTGCTAATCTCATTGAACTCACGGCATCTTACACACTATTTCCTTGTTTTATTCCCGAGTTGGAATGCTCTCTTGTGCCACTTCGCCTTCCACTCTCTCTCTTTTCCCCTAAGCTGTCTAGACACGTCGACTGAGTCCGGTCCACTAGTCCAGTCGCAAAGATCTCCGCTGAACTTCTCGCCCTTACCCTCTTCCCTCGTTCTCTC
Organism: Leccinum variicolor; assembly: GCA_038091415.1. Taxonomy (NCBI): domain Eukaryota; kingdom Fungi; phylum Basidiomycota; class Agaricomycetes; order Boletales; family Boletaceae; genus Leccinum; species Leccinum variicolor. The sequence continues at coordinate 19,411 of JBBPOK010000104.1, read as the reverse complement.
ATGATTTCCTTCAGACTGCATTTCGGGCTGAGTCAGGTGTACTTCATTCTTTTTGCCAGCTTCGCTCTCGCCATCCTGCAAAATGTGACTGTCGACGATGCTGTTTTAACTGGTCCTGTAGTTCCCAATTACTTGCCAAATACTTCGGTTTGGAATATTGGGAATAACTGTACGACCTGTTCCGCTCGCCCAGATCACGTACTGGCTTATAACGGAACTTGGCACGACATTGTCTACTATCCAAGTGACGGTTTTTTGCCAGCAATTGAGATCACATTCACAGGTGTGCCCCCAGGTATTTCCTGCTCTAGTTGCTCTAGTGCTCACTCGGTACGTCAGGAAATGGGTTATACATATTCTTCATCATCGCAAACACTCTCCCGGGTCTCGTCAAGTTGACGGATGTCTTTTTTGAACTGGACAACGTCAATGTGAGCTCGTACATACACAACCCAGTCAACGCCTCCGACTTCTATCTGTACAATGTACCGGTTTATTCCAACGGTAGTTTAGAATACGGGCCTCATACTATGATGGTTCAGCCCGTCCTTGCGGGGAACAACGTGGTAATGCTGTTTGATTATTTAATTTATAGGTTTGTCTCTATTGTTGGCTTGGTTGAATCGGATTGATGGGTATTTTCAGTACGGATGCTACCACGTCACCCTCCAGCCCCTCTCTATCAGAATCAGGAGCATCTTCTGGGTCACGTATTAGTGCTATTATAGGTGGTACGGTGGGAGGGGGTGTCTTTCTCCTACTGGGTGCCACTCTGTCATGTTATTGGATATACAAGAGACGTCAAGGTGGTCGGCCATCTACGGATGAAGGAACTCCCTTGAAGCCGAGGGCGCCTACCAATACAATTGTAAGCAATGTCAACCTGCCATTCCGTTGACTTAGCTCGACTGATTCAACGTGATGTATCAGTCCGCACCACCAGCAAATCCCTTCGTCGATTCACCTGCTCAGGCTCGTTCCCCTTCCCCTGATTATGCCGATATGATGAAAGGAATCAATGAACGAAGTAAACAAGTACATCGTTCCCGCAGATCTCAGGGAGCGCTCTCTTGAGTCACAGTGTTCCCCGGGAAACAATTAGCATTGTGGAGTCGGGCGAAAGTCCGCGACGACCGGTCCTGCCAGTGTCTTCACCAATACATGGTCTAGCACGTACTCTCCTTCGTGCATGTGCATATGATCTCGGTCTTGTGTGTCATGTGTTCGTATATTTCGTCCCTGCGCCTTCGAATCGACCTGGGAGAAGTTCTTGGTGCTCGTAGTGCAGATATTCACATCCATTGGGCGTTTGGGGCATTTACCTAGTTGACTTGGTCACACATCGAAATACCTGGACAAGGTTCAAGTTCTCGAATCCCATGTGGTGGAGCTCAGGAAAAAGCGATAGAAATAAAAGAACACTCAACTTATAAAAGTTGGAGAACTCATTCCTCCGTAACGAGACGACTGAAACAAGAAATGAGTGGTTATATGCATAATGATGCACTGATCTTGTCGAATGAATGATCAGGAACCCCAGGAACCCTCTTCCTTCTCTGTTTTCCTGTGTGCAAACACATGGATATGCACCAAACCGGGTATACTCTGTAGCCTCTGGACCACAGGATCAGCACAGGCGGGCGCCAAAAAGATCGACGTGAGCAGCGAAAGGGTGTCCGGTTTTCCCCACTGGAGGCGGTGATTTATGGGCTCTCGTATGAAGCAACATATCCGCATCCGCATGCCGTACGGTACTACGGTGGCTACGGGGCCACCTCGGACTTTGTGTCCTGTAATGTTGATGGAGGGGGGCGTCGGGCCTAGAGGTGCGACGAACGCGTTGAAATGGGTGCTGCTGGGCGGGGTCTGTATTTCTGGACTTTCAAGCGTAGGGTGATGCCAGTGTATGATTCTCGCAAAGCACTACACTTTTGTACCTTGGCCTGATTTGTCGAAGGGAGTCCATGATGAGCATCGCCGAGCACTTAGTAAAGGTGCTCAAGTCACGAAAAAGCGTCAGAAATTGGTTAATTATAATAGCCTGGAAACGGACACGACAATAATGCCAATGCGCTCTAGGAGACACCCAACGAGGTATACAAGAGAAATTGTCGTAAAGTACTCATGATGTAGGTCGGATTCTTCGCTGCATCTAGGAGAGGTCCGGTAAGATTGGACGAATGGAAGGTTGCTTCTCCAAGTAAGCTGCATTCCGCATCATAAAAAGATAATCGTTTCCGTCACCCTGTAGAAAACGGTCAGAAAGGAGTGAGCGACATGAAATACATGGTCCACTAACAATCATGTTGTTCGGGAAGCCCAACTCAAACGGCACAGCGCCTTCCAAATGTTGAATTTGTTCGGGGGTGAGCACGATCTCGAGCGCCTCGAGGTTGGCTTGCAGGTGTTCCACCTTGCGACCGCCCATGATCGGGAATACGTATGGCGCTTTCTGCATGACATATGCGATTGCCACAGAAGTGACGTGCTTGGCACCGACTTCTTTCGCGACCTTGTCCAGTGCTCTGCTAACCGCCCTCTCCATCTCGTTTCGCTTCCATTCGGCAGTGAAGAAGGTACGACCCTTCTCGCCCGATTGCTCGCGTTTCTCTTCCTCCTCGTCGCTGCGGAGCTTGCCGCCCGCTAGGACACCCCACGGTGCCAAAGCCATTCCTGTACGAGATCATGAACAATCTTGCAACACTCTTAGCTGAGACACCAAACATACCATGCGCTTTGCACATTGGAATGATATCTCGCTCAAAGGAGCGTTCCATCACATTCCACTTACCTTGATAAATTACGAATGGCGTCTTGCCGTGATCACGCGCATACTGGTTCGCTTGCGACACCACCCACGCAGGAGTATCAGAGATGCCCTGCGACGTTAACCAATGTGAGAACTCAAACATGCCAACAGATCACATTTTGCACGTACCAGATACAGGACTTTTCCTTGTTGGACGAGCGTGTGGAGGCCATTCATAACCTCCTCGATGGAGGTCTCCCAATCCCACCAATGAAGATACAGAATGTCGATATAAGTCGTCCTCAATTTCTTCAAGCTTGCTTCAACGCTCATGTGCATAGACTTGAAACTGTTGCCCATGAAGAGGACCTTCTGCTTGACCCCTTCCTCCCCACGCATATAGTTTGTCGTGTACTTTGTGATCGGATGAATACAGCGTGTATCGAAAAAATAGGGTCACCAACCTTGGTAGCGAGGACGAGCTGATCTCTGATACCACGCTGTTCTGCCCATTCACCAATGAATTCTTCCGAAGTTTGATCTTGGCTGCAAGGGAACGGAAGGGTGACCATGACCTTCTGACGAACCCGATTCCCATGAGTCACTCACTAGTTGTTGGCGGTATCGATGAAGTTTCCGCCTGCTTCGAAGAATGCGTCCAGTAACTTGAACGAAGCCTCCTTATCCATACTCCCCAAGACCGACCCCCATTTGTCCCCGATGCTCATGGCACCGAGCTGGAGTGGAGAGACGCGAATGGAGGCGTTAGGAGAGAGTACGCGGTATCGTGCGAGACGGGAAGCGGGCTTGGGGACGGGGGCTAACAACGACATCTTGTAGTTACTTGTCAGATGTGACGGGCGATGGTATTATGTGTGTGGAGGATTTGAGTGTTGGACGTTACGTTGCACGTTGAATGTTGAGCGCTGAGCATCCACCTCGAGGTCTTTATACTGCTAGACCAACCAGTCTGGGGCCTTGTCATCAGAATTGATGACATACTCTTGAAATTGAAACCTGGGAGATGCGTCAGACGTGCAAGCCTGGCATACACGAATTACTGCCGACTTGTCGCGTGAGAATAGATTCGTCTGACGCAAATAGGAAGTCGGGCGTTGTCAAAACGGTCTCGATTCTCGAATGAAGCAGCCGATCTCGATAAGGGGAAATGAGTCAGAATGTCGCTCGTCGGAGGACGACTGTAGCGTAACTGATTAGATCAACATGTCAGCAGCCTTATTACTGACAACGAACATGCCGGGCCTCCCGACGCCGAACACGTCATCGGACATGGCAGAAGAGTCCACAGTGAGAATCAGCCGCGAATTCACGTAAAAGGTTTCCTTTTTCCAAACTGACTCGTCACTCAGTGCGGGCAGCCACGCACTACACATTGACTCGGATGGGGTTGAATGACCAATTTCTCTCACCAAGACTGTGAAAAAGTTGAACTCAGGTATACTGTACTTATAAATAAAGTGTGGACTTGGACTAGTAATGAACATTCCCACGAACGAGGACGGAATGGGGTGACGCAAGCGTCTGGCCATCATGGATCCATACATATGTACATACCGACTTTCTTGCTGCGTAGTGACTGCTCAGATCAAGTACCGTCGAAGCAGGTGCCGCTAGGCCCGCAAACCAGTTGAGTTGCTCCCTGCAGACGGCTCCCTCAATGGAGAATTTGAGCACAGCCCAACTTTATACTTTTAATCCCTTGTACTGATCACCAACGCTCATAGGTTGTGCATCCCGCCATACTGTACCCCAATAAAATGTGCTGATTCGATTCAAATCACCAATTTTCTGAAGAGCGTTTGTCCTCAGGCTGTAGAATTTAGGATTGACAACTTGAAGACTTGCAAACGAGAAGGGTGAAAATGTACAGTCATCCAATGGCACAGCGAACCTATCTGATCTGCATATGTACCAGAGCTGCGCTACTAGCTTAGACGCTGCCCTGGCAGCCCGAATTATAAAGACTTCACTGCAGAAACTGTTGTAGGCCGATCCTGAATCTTCGATCCTTCCAAGTTGGGCGCTGAGCCAAATAAAGCTAATCCAATTGTAGCTAAGCCCCGAGTCCTCGCATGTAAGTACTTCTTAGACTATTTTAACTTGTAAGGGCGTCAAAACTTTATTTTGTTTGTTCTGCTCCACTAGTACATACTCACTGGCAGTGTAAACACAAATCGAAGACGAAGGATCGGAAATTCGGCCTACGGTTTTGCAGTTACCTGTAGAATAGTCCTACAAAAGTCACATAAGGACTCCAAGTTAGCTTCCTTTTTCACTCGAGATTTGAGAGCTCTGATTGGAGGTCCTCTAGCAAGGTGCATCAAACGGTTTGACGTTATTGCTAATTTGGACAATGTTTTGTCCGCCGCCACACATTGAATTTACGGCATCTTACTGACACGCTATCTCCTCGTTTAATTCCTTCAAATTGGAATGCCTTTTGTCCCTTTCATGCTCGAGCTGTCTAGTGTCACACGTCGACCGAGTCTGGTCTACTAGCCTGCAAACGTTTCTGAGATCTCCGTTAAACCTCTCACCCTTACCCTTTTCTCTCATGATCTCATCCAGACTTCTTTCCGTGTTCAGCCTGAGCCAGCTGTACTTTTTTTTTTTTTTCAGTCTCGCTCGTGCCATCCTGCAAAATGTGACTGTCGACGATGCTGTTTTAACTGGCCCTGCAGTGCCCCAATACCTACCCAACAATTCGGCTTGGGATGTTGTGAATAACTGTTCTATCTGTGTCCCTGATATAGATCCCTCTCTGGCTTATAACGGAACTTGGCATGGCACTACCAATATTCCAAGTGGCGATTATACCCCGCAAATCAGGTTTTCATTCACAGGTGTGCCACCAGGTATTTCCTGCTCTAGTTGCTATGGTGCTCATTTGGTACGTCAGGAAATGCACTGTATATATTCTACATCATCGCAAACATCGTTCCCCCTGGGAATACCACCCTTGAGACGAATCTCTATTTCACACTGGATGGCACCAATTCGACGTACACGTACACACCCAGTTCATCCAACATCAACATCAATCAGTATAATGTGTCGGTTTATGCCAATGACAGTCTGAATTCCGGGCCTCATACGATGGAAGTTCTGCCTGTCCGGGGGGAGGGCGTATTCATTTTGTTTGATTATTTGATTTATAGGTTTGTCTCTATTGTTGGCTTGGGTCGAATCCTGTTTATGGATACATATTTCGTTCGACGTCCAGTACGGATGCGTCGATCGAAAACTCAACCTCTACCACGTCACCGTCAGCAACCACCATCCCCTCTTCATCAGGATCTTCACCATCTGGTCTAGGAACATCTTCGGGGCCACATCTTCAAGTTGGCGCTATTGTAGGTGGTACGGTGGGAGGTGTTCTTCTCCTGCTGGCTGCCTCTCTGTCTTGTTACTGCATACACAAAAGATGTCATGGTCGTCGACCGCCTACGGAAGAAGGGACGACCTTTGGGGCGCCTACTGGTACAAATGTAAGCAAATGCCAACGTGCCAATTCGTTGGTTTGGTTCGACTGACTCATTTTGTGTAATCAGTCCGCATCACTAGAAAATCCCTCCGTCGATTCACCTCCTCCGGCTCGTTCCCCTTCCCCTGATTATGCCGATATGATGAAAGGAATTGAGGAACGAAGTAAGCGAGTACATTGTTCCCCGGAAAACAATTAGAGTCGGGCGGAGGTCCGCGACTCTAGCACGTACTCCTTCCGAGTCCTTCGTACATATAATCTTGGTTTTATGTGTATGTGCCTGTATTTCGTCCCTGCGCCGTCGAATCGACCTGGGAGAGGTTCTTGATGCTCGTAATGCAGATATCCACCGCCATTTGCTAGTTCATTTGGTCGCACAGCGGAATACCTGGACAGGTCACGGGGTACTTAAGTGTGTACTACGGGTTGCGTGGCGGAGTTCAGGAAAAATTGAGAGAAATAGAAGGACACTCAACTGATAAAACTTGGAGAGAAGACCTCATTTCTCCGTAACGAGACGACTGAAAGAAACTTGGTGGCAAGCCGTACTTTGTCACACCTCACCAATGATACCGGTCTGCGTCGAGCACTGGCTGCCCGGGAACAAGACGACGATGAGTAGCTGGATTCAAGGCGCTCGTCTCCGCCATCTATGTATATGTCTATAATGCAGGAGTTATGCATCTATTGATCCTGTCGAATAATCAAGAACCCCAGGCAGCCTGTTCATCCTCTGTTTTCCTGCGTGCAAACACGTGGATATGCGCCAAACCGGGTATACTCTGTAACCTCTGGATCGCAGGATCAGCACGGGTGGGCGCCAAAAAGGTTCAAGAGACATGTCGCATATGAAACGCACCGGAGGGTTGACGAACCACGCGGTCTCCCATTGACTTTCCTTCCATCTCCGCTTCACAAATTCGTGCACCTCGTTCCCTGCGTTCCTTACCATTGTCTCTTCTTCCTCACTTCCGCGCGGCGACCGAATGAGCTTGTCCGCAGTGATTCCCCAATCGGCTAGTGCCGGGAGACAAGACTCGAGCGAAGGGAGGTTGTCAACGGTATCCGTCGAGCCCGTGAAACCACACAAACCATCTTGCTGAATGCGAGCGTCGATGGCGGACGGAATCAGGGTAGGGTGGAAGACGGGCACTCGGCTCCAGATCAAAGAATGTTCGATTTCAACGGGAACTTGATCGATACACCATCAGTGACTCGGAATGCAGACGTCCAGTGTCTGCCGCACCTGAATATGGCCAGTCGTTCAGTATGATACAGATCAGGTCCGAGTTGAATGGTATGTCGGCCTTGAAATATTCGGGAGGTGGATAAAGTTGCGGCGGTCCATTCTCTGCAGCGCTGATAGATGGATCGTCAAGTGTTGATGTGAGCAAAGAAAGGGTATCAGGTTTGCCCCACTGGAGGCGGTGATTTAGAAGGTAATCAGCTGCAACACTTCATGCATTAGCTCGCTCGGAGTGTTTCCCTTGTCGAATTGAGTAGTCACGAATGCACGTACTGGGTGAACCATATTGCTTCTTGATCCCGACGACCCATTTGTTATATCTGCGCTGCAGCTTCTTATCACGCTTTAGCAGTCCGAGATCTCTTCAAAAGTCGTCAGGAAAAGTAGCTACGAAGGTCGAGACCACACGTACCCCGAGTTGATGAAGGCCTTCAACTGAAACCATGTAAAGCATGCGGGGTAATGAACCCTGAGCTCATCTATTGTGGGAGGTCCTGAGCGAAGGGCATCTGTTTGGATGCTAGGTTGAATAACATGGGTTCCGATAGTCATTACCAGAGTCTACAGCAAACCGCTCTTGACTGGCTGTAACTCGGAGCCGAGCCTTTCCGAACTTCTCACTCCCGCTAGCCGCGGCGAAGTTCGGGTCGGCCCGAGTAGGCGTGGCTTGTGCGCGTCGAATACATCGTCGAGGTCAGTGAGCTCGAATGTGGAGGTTGACTAAAAGTACAGGTGCAAATGGGAATACACTAAATGAAGAATATCATATCAGCACTGCCAGCTAATAAGCTGACGCCCAGCACTACTTCTTTGATTTGCTCTTTTTGTTGGTCGACTCTTCGCTCTTGTCTTCTGCCTTCCGCTTTGCCCCGCCTTTTGCTCCTTTCTCTTTGGAGTCCTTCCCTTTAGCGTCTTTTCCCTTTCCCTTGACCCCTTTGCCCTTATCTTCTTTTGGCTCTTTTGGCTGGACGGTGAAAAAGCCGTCCAGACGCCCCTGTTGTTTTGCATTGAGAAACTTCTGCAATTTCTCCGCACCTTTTCGCACCCGTTCTTCACTGTAGCAAAGAAAAATAGGTCAGAAGGCAAACGATACCACTAAGTGGTTACGGACTTGAATCCCTTTTCTTCCACCAAAAATTTGATTAAACCGTCCACATCAGGGTCCTTCCACTCGAGCTGCCAGGTCGCATCATGAGCGTGTGCCACAGAGTACGGAAGGGGGGAATTCACCTCGACTTCCGAAGCAGCCAATACGTCTGGCTGCTCGAATAATCTCTTGGCTTCTCGCCAAAGCCATTCCTCCGGTACCTGGATGCCCCCTTTCTTTTTCTTAGCACCTTCCTCGTCATCACCCGCCTTTTCCTCCTTTTCGGCTTGTCTGTAGGGACGAAAAAGGTCAAACATTGGTAGCCCGGACACTGCGACCGACTTGCTTCTCTCGTAGGTGCTCAATCACGCCCTCCAATCCATCAAACTCTCTTATCAATTTTAATGCGCTCTTGGGTCCAACTCCCTTGATGGGCTCGAGGTAGTCGCAACCAAGTAGTATACACAGGTCAATAAACTAATCTTGCATTGTCAACACCATCAGAATACGTCCAAGTACTACTTACGTGTGACATATCCATTTCAAGTCCTTGAAGGGCCTTCTCGAGATTTATTTCTGATATGGGGGCTTTCTTGGCTTCGGAGAACGTGAGATGGCGGAGCAAGATTGGAGTAGCAAATGTAAGAGTGTCCATATCTTCCGAGCCAGCTGCGTATACCTGCCAAGAACGGCTCAACAATCCATTATCCGATCACGTCTATGCCAATCGTACCTTTCCTCCCCTTGCGAGCTCAGCACACTGGGCTTCTGCTTCCGAGGGGGCCTAGCATAACGATTCATCCAAGCGTGGAGAGAGAATGCAGGAAGGACAAACGACAACGACAGGGATACCCATGAGCCTGAGCAGCTTTTGACATTCTTCGTTGTGCTCTCGGGTGACTCGAACCGTCCGTCTTGCGAATTTGTCCACCTCTTCAGCGGTGCCCGTTTCCTTTGCCTCTTCGCCCTCAGCTTTCGCTTCCTCTCTCCTCTCGAAACGTTTCGCAAGCTATGTGTTGCACGATGTCAACGACAGCCGCTACTCTTCCCTGTAAGCCTACTCACCACGCCCGACTTCAACTCCGGCGGTCGCCCGTCAAACACGTAGGCTGGTTTGATTCCGTTCTCCACGATGCGAATTGTTCTGTAGAAGAACCCCATGAGATGACTGGTCGTCTCGCCCGCGTCGTTGGTGAGCATTTCGCCGTCTCTTTGCCGCACAGCGATGAGGAACTGGTAGATGGACATAGACGCGTCGATAGCGACCTTGCGGCCAAAGAGGGTCTTGATGTCGTGTTCCACGATAGCTTTTGGTGCATGTTCGGAGAGGAGGGCGGTCAGTCCTTTGATACCCATCGTTATGAATGAGGCAAGTGTGGTGTGGTAGCGCGTATGATGAGTGCACCTGCGTGACTATACACGCGTGACAAGTAGGAACGTGACCTGTGACGTTTACGCGTTCAGCCAATCAACAGAGACTACTCCGTGTTCACCGTCGTCGAAGCTCGCTCAAATAGATAAACTGGTCGAAGGTGCGCTCTCGGCGGAACGAGATTTTGTGCAGCAGTCGACACACATCGTGGACCAGGGCGACGGGCTGATGATGAGCCAGGCTTGTCGCAAGCAAGGGCGATGGCGGACAGTGACTGGCGCGTTGCGACGCGAGGGCTGGTGGGCGTGTGCATCACAAGCAAAGGCGACAGTGAAGAAGTGATTCATTGACATGAGCTCATGGAAACTCCAGTTGGCATCAGTAACTACCACGGTTGCGAAGTATCTCTCTGTTGACACATCCATATACTTATTACACATGATGGCAGTATGATCTGATCTGATGCCACCTTCACTCATTTCGAGGTCCACCAGCCTGCGATCGATATGGTGGGCAGCAATCGTGAAAATTCTAGATAAATATCATAATGTCCGTATTTCGTGATGGTCCGAGGGATCGACTATCTACAAGTATATGTGCACAGGTATACATAAATAAGAGAACACTAACTGAAGGAGGTAACGATCTTCCCCGCGGAGGGTCGATCTTCAGGGCGATGCTCCCAGCACCGCTTGGTCACTTTCCAGAGCGGATCATTTTCACTACTAATCGTGCTCGGCCTCTCTGGGCGTTGGCCATTCCTAATGACGCCCATTACCTGTCCAGATGCAAGATTTTCAAATGGAATCCTGCCAGACGTGATCTTCTCGTCGTGATTGGGTGAGACATAGCCATGATTCGAGAGTAAATGGAGCTTACCTCGTACAAGACACAACCAAAAGAATATATGTCGGACTTGGTCGTGGCTTTGGCGAGGTCGTCCCCATCGATAAGTTCCGGTGCCATCCAATGCACCGGAGTGTATGCCGCTAGACCAACACGGGTCGAGTCGAGGTATCTGCCCGAATCTGATGTGTGACATTGGCCAAAATCGCCGAGGCGTGCGCAACCGCCATCGTCGACCAACACGTTATCCTAAAAGGTCTCAGAGATAATAAAGTATGCTCTCGAAATGGACCTTACCCCCTTGATATCCCCGTGAATGATAGGTGGTACATGGCGGTGGATGTAATCTAGACCTTCTGCGAGGCCCTTGGCCCATGTCTTGGCGTGGGACGAGGAGTACCTGAACCCGGGCATTTTCATGTACGTTTTGATGCTACCATATTTAAAAAATGGCGAGATCAGCTTAATGTCAAGACGGTCTTCCCAGACGACTCCCATGAACGGAACGATATTCTTGTGATCCAGGGTCTTCCATATGATGGCCTCGCTAGCAAACATCTAGGAGTCCGGATCTTAGTCTACCACGAAAAGAAGTATACATGGAATTCCAGACCTTGAGGTATTTCCGCCTGTCGGAAAGGTCTCTACAAAGGATTTTCTTGATAGCGACCTGGGAGCCACCAATTACTGCCCTGGTAATCATTCCGTAAGCGCCATTGATACCGAGACGTTGCTCGTTGACGATAGCAGAAGACTGGATCCGCATGTCATATGGGACATATACGGTTTTCCTTGCCATGCGATAGATCTGGGCACGCAGGCGACGGACGATTTCCACATGCTGGCGTTTATTAAGGAACTAAAGACGGATCAATCATAGACGCTCCATCGGGGAAAGATTGCTCACACTCCAAATTAGCTCGATGACTTGTTCGTATTCTCTTGTGCCTGACCCAGAACCGGCTCTGTCATACAGCTCCTCCTTTTTGCGACAGTACACAAGGTGACACAAAAGGTCGTTTTCATCATCACTTATGGGATAGGTGAACTGAGTTTGATGACTACATCGGTACTGATACTGAAGAAAATGTAAGTCAACATCACGAGGTAGGTGATAATCATCTTACCTTTTGCCCCAAAGCGATCAGTTCCTGTCTTATCGAGGAATGGTGGACGAGTTGCTGTACACTTCCCTCCCCTTTCCAAACATTCGCCTTGTGCATCAAGAGCTGCAGATCTCTACAATACAAATAAGTTAATTGGCTAATTGAATGAGACGCAAGAGGACACACCGGCCCTTGCAACAAAAGTGCAAATGCACGTAAACATGCATGAAAAGATTCTGGTCAGACGTCAGCTGGTAATGCACATCGAACATGTTTGGAACCCTCACTCTATAGATACGGAGACGTCCAAGGATGTGCTCGCACTCTCGTTTGTTGTCCGTATTCAGAAACGAGGCGTGCGATACGGCATTCCAGAGCCTGGTGGTACTGTCCTTGTACATATTGCTGATCATCTCATCGAAAGGATCCGCTAGAGAGAGGTCAGCTCCAAGCAATCGCAAGGCAGGCTGGGGACGGACATGGTTGGTGGTGCGGTGTGACAGGGGCATGGGGAGCAGGAGATGGGTACGGAGCTGCGTTCACGGTTTGTGGGTAGGGATTATGATAACCAGTCTGAGGGAAATTATAGTAGGGGTGGGACATGGTGCAGATGTAGCGACTCGCAAAGGTGTGATTTGTTGTGGAAGGGAAAGCGGACTGGCTGATTTAAGTACATCTGAGTGGTGCCTGTTCGCTTCACTGACAACTAAAGAAAAAGTAAGCGACGAGACTTGGCTCAGTGAATAAACAATATCAACAAGGAAGCTGTGGGATCGAGAACATGTCAAGGAGCATGATATGCAAACAGTTATTGTATCTTGTTGTGCATGGAAACGGACATTCTCACCGTCGCCAGTTGGAGACAACAAGGGGCATGCCAACGCTGTCTTGGTTGGGCCGGACGTGCATAGGGCGATGCATTTAACGATGGATGTGGGTCCTTATAGGTCCACACGGAAGTCTGGTCGCTGGAAGTCGTCGCTGAGGGTGTCACACTCCGACGTCACGCATCTCCTACTAACGAGCACGATTTCAAACGACCCCACCAGCCGGATCTGTTTCGGGAGCTAGACAATTATGTGGATGGCACAGGAGGGGGAGCGAGTGGCGATTGTTGGCGCTGGAAGAGGTAACAAAGTGCCAGTAGTGAAGCTGGGCATGAAACACAAGATGGGTCAGCCTGACATATCCCCACAAGTTGCACTGTGGTGACCCACAGAGCGCCATAGGAGGGAATATAGGACACTGGTGAGCACACAGGACGACGCACGTGTCGTACATGACACTTAACGGTCGTTCACCATGTTGCCTATATACTATAGTGAATGAATATTTTTTCCTATTACCCTACGGGCGCTTACAACACTTTTTCAGATCAGCACGGCTGTCCGAGTCCAAAAAGCGCGGTGACATGCCAAAAAAAGCTGCAACACACGAGCAGAAAAAACACTGTGAGATTAAATGTGCACCTCTTGAAAGCTTGAATGCTGTGTCTGCATGTAACGACTCGGCAGCACTGCGGATCTATAATTTATCGCCGAGGATGGACTGAACCCGTCTACAACCAAAAGCTCCCCGCAAACATACTGACTCGCGTTACTGGCCAGAAAAATGACGGGTCCTGCGAAAACTTTGAGATCGCCCCACCGCTCTGAAATTCTTCTGAGCCGTGTTCCGTCTGCCAAGATCCGCTCGTGCCTTACTAGGATGCATCCCTCGGCGGATATATATGATTCAGAGCTTGCTCGTGTCTAGAAAAGAACCATTCAGCGGATAGTTATTATGCCCGCGATAAAAAGATATTTTCCAGTTGTTGACAACAAGAACCCCAATTTTATCGCAACGCGAGTCACGCATCCAAGCACATGGCCCGCTGTAAAGACGAAGGGCAGGATGGTGGGCCTCTGGACCAGACAAATGGAGGCACAGGCCTCTGCCTTGAACGCTGCGACTCATGGCGCAGGAAGCACCAATGCCTTGATTCATATAATCGAGAGCCCGCTAAAAGAAAGTGTGGCAGTGTACAAACGGAGAAGAGAGTCATATCTGAGCAATGAGGACGCTACCTCTAGTGACTTCAGTGATCTGAGAACATTCCGAGTCTGACCAGACAAGTCGAACAGCTTGAGCGACGGGAGTGGATATATGAAAGAATTTCAGGCACATTGAATTCAACCGTCCATTTTGCGGCGAGAATAACAGGGCCCGGAGAATCAAGCCGTCGAAATAGTAAATATTGTATGGATCCCGAGTTTCAGCGAGTCTGGGCCGGCGCTCCGAATCAGTGCAGCAACTCCAGGGCTTCTTCATGCCGTGACGGTGAATCAGAGGACAAAAATCATAGTACTGTACCTTTTCTGTTTGCCAAGAGGAGGCGAAGGCTGCGAAGCACCCTCGGCTGACCCTATTGTACGGGCTTGTCCGTGATGTCATTGATGCCGCATTCCTGTGTCGGTCCACTTGGTTTTCCTTTCCAACATTCTTAAAACCGTCTTGGAGGTTCCCGTCACAGTTATATAATATTGCGCTGCATATAAGGAGTCGGAAATGACACAAGGTTGAACGACATTGACTTTCGGAACCTACTGGTGTCACAATCAAAATGAGCATGATTTTTGGTCACTCCCGGGCCTCCGGTGCCAAATCAGTTATTTTCGTGAGTTTGTGGATCTAGACTTTGAAACACTTTGCAAGCTAATGAGCATGACGTTCAGAACGGGGAACACTTTGACAGAGGAATACCTGAACCATCGTCGATAGAAGGAAAACATGTATAGTTGTACCTGCCATAATAGGGATGAACCCGAAGTGGTAGTGACCCATCATTATAAATCCGAGTTGCGTCTCTTTCACCTTGATATGATCTCCCGCGCGACTCTGCGCTCGAGAACTTTTGGCGCGTTTCTCGCGTCTTCGAGTCCGGCGACCAAACGCTGTGTGCCCCTCTTCCGCCGGTACAACACAGACAAGCCGTTCTACGTCACCACGCCCATATTTTACCCCAACGCCCGTGAGTCCCGCACCCCCGACCGCATCGTTGTCCTGTTACCCCGCGCTGATGTAGCAGTACGCTGCTTCACAAGGCCCCCACATTGGCCACCTCTACACCCTCGTCACCGCGGACGTCATCGCGCGCTTCCAGCGTATCCTCAATCCCACCCGCCCCGTCGTATTCCTTACCGGCACAGATGAACACGGGCTAAAGATGCAGCAGGCGGCCGAGGCTCAGGGCGTCGACCCGCTCGCGTGGTGCGACGTCATCTCGGCAGAATTTCGTGTTCGTCCCTTTTTTTCCTTCCCTCTGCCAGTCTGTGTGACGCGTTTGTGTAGAAACTGGGCGAGAGGGCTAACGTGAGCGGAACCGTGTTCATGCGCACTACTCAACGACGGCATCACGACGCCGTCGAACACGTCTGGGTGAGTTGGCCCCTTCTCCAGATTCATCCATAATTGCTCACCTCCGCCCCGCAGCGCACGCTCGCAGACCAAGGTCTCATCTACAAAGACACCTACGAGGGCTATTACTCCACTACAGACGAATGTTTCTATCCCGCCTCACGCGTCGCGTCGCATCTCACTCAACTGGGCACTAAAATCTCGACCGAGACGGGCTCGGTCGTGGAATGGTCCAGTGAGGTCAACTACAAGTTTAGACTGTCCGCGTTCCGCGAAGCGTTGCTCGCGCACTATACCGATGCTGCTTCCCGGAACACCAACCCGGGTACAGACGTCGAAGACGAACAGACACCGCGCGGCGTGTACCCAAACGTCTACCAAAAGTTGGTGATCCAGGAGCTCGCGACGGGCCCGCTCGAAGACCTGTCGGTGTCGAGACCGAGGGAGCGAATTGGGTGGGGGATTCCCGTTCCGGGCGACACGAGTCAGACGGTGTACGTCTGGTTCGACGCGCTACTCGTGTACCTGAGCGGGGTGGGATATCCATCTGCCGAGAGGACGGCGTGGCCCCCAGACGTGCAGGTGGTCGGAAAGGACATTGTTCGGTAAGTACGTACGTGCGTGTGGAGCGCTGGTGTGTCGGCCGATCTCACCATGTGCGTACCCAGGTTCCATGCGGTATACCTCCCTGCAATGTTGCACGCAATGAAGCTTCCGATGCCCAAAATGCTGCTCACGCATGCCCATTGGACGGCGGGACAAAAGAAGATGTCGAAATCGCTCGGGAATGTGGCTGATCCCATTGCTGCAATGGATGACTTCGGTGTGGATGCTGTCCGGTTTTATCTAGCACGCGTCGGAGGGCGGTTCTGCGATGATGTAGGTATGTATGCCGACTTGTTATTGGGTCGAGAATTGATGACATACATTGGTAGATTGGTCTGAGGATCAGTTGCGAAAGCATGCAGACGAGATACGGAATGCACTCGGTAACTACTTCCTTCGAGTGACATCGAAGATCATCAGGAGTCGTGCTGCCACGGTGACGATGGCATCCTCTGGGCCTCTGGCGTTCCGCGATCTGTTTTCGAGACAGTTTCCCAACATGGAGTTTTCAGGAACACCGACGAATTGGTTGGACCTCGAAACTCGCAAATTGTCGACGAACGAAGAGTTGTTGAGGTTGCTGGACGGTCTCGGACCCCGGGTGTCGCGCCTTATGAGCAACTATGAATTAGCGGACGCGCTTCATTCGATCGTGCAGGTTCTGAGACAGGTGAGTCGTTTTCTAGATCTTGTCTCATGTGGAAACTGAGCAGTGATGGGACAGGCTAACTCTCTCCTGACGACTCTTGAACCCTGGTCGGAGGTGCATCCACCCGAGATGGTCTTTTCGTGTTATCTCACAGCTCTCGAAACTCTCCGCATCACTGGTATTCTTCTGCAACCATTCATCCCGCACGCGAGCGAGAAACTGCTCGATAGATTGAACGTTCTCGCAGACGAGAGGAGTGTAGCATACGCTCGGGTTGGGAAGGGTGAAGTGGGAGGGGGCCTACTAATGGATGTGAGAGGGGTCAGGTTGTTTGAGCAGCCGCCGGTCAAGAAGGGTTCGCCTGAAATTTGAAGTCACGCTGTTGTGCGGAAATACCATACACAGTACGAGGGTGCGATTCAATCCCTGTGAGTGAATGATGATCGATCGACATTGGCATCAGGATTTCGGTTGTAAGTGCATCTTGTCGACGACAATCTGAACGATGTCTTTCCATTCTGTCATGGCGCCTAGACCTATGCGAGGGGGTGTGATCGAGGTGCGTATGGACGATGAACGACGACATACCAACGTCCCCACACGCGAGTCCTTTGCCGATCGGACCTACGACATGATACTTGATGACCTCTCGGACGACGCGGAGGTGTTGGGCGGTGAGCGGGTGTTCGTACATGAGGGTGTTCATTGCGGGGAAGATGTAGGTCGGCGTAGTGGGCGCTAGGGCGCGGAGTACGGAGGTCTTTGAGGCCGGGCCGTGGCGGGGCGTCAAGAGGAACAAGATAACCATGACACACACTCACAGCGAGATTATCACAGAGGCCGCCCGCGATCTTGGCGAGGGTGTTGGCGGAGCAGGGTGCGACGAGGACGATGTCTGCCCAGCGCCGCAGTTCGATGTGGAGGATCGGATCGCCGATGGAGTAGGTTCCCTGCGTGGGTTATAGCACTCTATGATCAAGATCAAAAGGTGAAGGGGGAACGTACCGTCCATTCATCGTCGTCCGTCCAGACGGAGACATCGGCAGATTCGATGTCTGCGGGGTTGAAGAAGGCGAGGGACCGTTTCGTCGCAACGACATGGACTTTGACGTTGCTATACTGGAATCAAACGTCCGTAAGTGTGTCTTTTTGAGAGAGGCGGCACCAACGTCGAGGAACTCTCGGACGATGAGAGGGGCCTTTATGGATGCGACGCTGCCGGTGGTGATGAGGAGGACATGAGCATGGTCAGGGGAACGCTCGATGACTTGGCGGTGGGGTGACATGAGGGTATGACAATTGGGCGCTCCGCAGGGATTACAAGTACAGCAAGTGATGGTACACAGTAGTAATCTATCCCTCCAAGATGCCCATCTCCTTCCACTTGTCCCAGAGCAGCCCGGTCCCAACAGAGGCATTCGTGCCACCCTTGATATCCTTCATGTCCAACAGCTCGTACTCCCTGAATGCCAAAAAGTGTGCAAAGAGCGAGTTGAAGTGAGGCTCGGAACGGACTCGGAGATCTTGCCAGCGACTGAAGTCCACTCGAAGCCTGGGGCGTGGCGTAGGCCTGGAGAGCCAGTTGCAATCAAAGACGGACTGGAGAGCAGAGAAGGTCGGATCGAGCTCCGCGAGGGTTGCAGCTGTGCAGACCCCGAAATCCATTTCCAAAAATATTGTCGAGAAGGATTGATTTGAAATTTAGAGGCCAAAGGAACGGAGATATCCGCGCGACCACAGTTCTTTGCTGTAATTATGTAATTATCCGTCGACGTCGTTCCTCCATCATTGCTTCATTGCGATCAGCATGCGCCCGTTTCTGCCACGAGCCACGGACCCGTCTTACAAGACAGCAAACATCCGGAACCACGAGGCCCTCTGTTAAATTTGTGTATTTGTTCCAAATGGACCTTCCGTCTGCCACGGTAGGACCCTGATCATGATACATGCCGCGCAAGATGCTGATTCAATTCAGGATGCTTCCGCCAGCCAACCAAGGCTCGTGAAACTAAAGAAGAATATATCTTATGGAAAGCCGGACATTAATCGTGCTGCCGGACAATCGTACCTGAACGTGAACATCGATGATATCCTAGCAGTTACATTGAACCGCTGGCAAGGTAAGTATTCTAGATCAGATTCTGGCATTCTGCCCCTAGTTGACATAAGTATCAGCGCTCAGGTATCACTCCTGTGCCGAAAACAAAGGATGTTCGCATTCTATTCATTCCGAATTGCAACCACACGGATTGGCCCGACAGTGACTTCGAAATAGTGAACAGCCGTACGGGAGAGCCGAAGATCCATCAATGATGCGATGTGTGGTCCACCACGTCAAAGCATCCGGGCCTGCGAACAAGGTTCGAGGTTCCTCTCATCGTATCATTTGATCCCGTAGGGGAGGCCTAGTTCTCGGGCAGACCCGACCATGCACAGGACGTGTCGTACCTTGCCGCCGACAAAGGCGTCCTCCGCAATCTGCATCTGACACCCGTGTCTGAATAACATGCAACCGCTCCCATGCTCGTTGAAACGCGCACCGAAATGGCAAGCCCAGAAAAAAACGAGGCACTGGTTATGCCACGCAACACGGTCCTCTGCTCTCGACAAAGGCACTGACACTCGATTGCCAGACGTGATCAGGTACGTATTATCGGATGCTAATAATTCGGAGAGCAGACATCGCCACTGGGTTGCAAGAACGCTGGCACGTTCACAGGATATCTTCTTATTAAAATAGCTAGCGTGTGAACTTTCTTTGTCCTCAGACAACAAAGCTCGCTGATTGGCTGAATTTGTTTGTTTTTGTTTGTCTTGGGGACAACGGACAACGGTTAGTTTGGGTTGCG
>JBBPOK010000103.1:0-71696 GCA_038091415.1 Leccinum variicolor | reverse complement strand
AGAGAGTGAGAGGTTGGTTAAGATTTCGGCTAATTCAACTGTGGTACAGCCACTCGGATATATCCGGTCTCCCCCTCCCTAGGATGCCTCTCACTCGATACGTCGGTGTGAAGGAGCCTGGCCCCACATATATATTGCCATCGGACCCTCCTGATATCAAGAATTTACTAGAGGGAGAGAAGCAAAGCGCTCGTGGAGATGGAAAGTGCAAGGTTTGTGCAACAGAATGACCAGTATTCGCGTCCCAGAAACGAACGGTGTTATCATAGTCAGATGGGCATGCAAGGATCGATCCATCAGGGGAAAGGGAGACGGTGTCATTCCAGCTCGGAGTGTGTGCTGTCCAGAGGCGTTCACCTGTTTCAGAGTTCCAACAGCAAATGGACTCCTCTGATGCAGAGAAGAGCCTGCGACCATCGGGTGACCACATCATGTTACCTCCTTCCCCTGTCAGCGGACCAAGGACGAGCTCGCCAACATTGACATCATACACATGGATCCTGGAGTGTGAGCCACACGCGAGCTTGTTACCTTCTGGAGAGAAACACAAGCTTTTCGGCAGAAAACAGGTGCTCTCGTCGACTCGTATCCCTTCCATCGTGTATATTTTCAACACATTACGCCGGCCGACTGCAACGAGCCGATCATCTGGTGAGACCGTTAATGCGCAGCCTCCATAGGATACACGAGCGCGCGGGTCTCCATATGGACGAGCGGGCAGCTCGTGGGGCCATGTTCTGACAAGGTCTTGCGATTCGATGTCCCACACCTCGATGTCCTTGCTGCCGCCGTTGATGATCTTCGTACCATCCGAAGTGAGTGCCATGCCGGGACATTCTCCATGCCCAATTTTGAACGACTTCCCTTCTTGCTGTCCGGTCTCCAAATTCCAGATCGTAACAGTGCCAGCATGAAGTGTGACTGCTCGTCGTCCGTCGGGTAGACACGCTAGCCACCGAAGTCCGGGTTTATACGGCAGCAGTGGTACTACTAATTGTAGTGGCCGAGGACCATCATCGTCGGATAGGTAGACGCTTGACATTTTTTGGACAGTTGGCAGCAAGCTTATGTAGTCGCGTAGACCGAAACCTGGGGGCAGATAAGTAAAGAGAAGTTGACACGTTGAAAGGGAGTCGGACTGTGGTGCAGTGAGGCACGAGTTCGGACAAGCGACACAAGCGAGAGGCACCGCTTCGGCGCTTCCTCTCTCGCCTCCACCACATCGCTCATCTTGCAGCGCTCGTCCGAGCCCGTTTCAGCACACCCACCCACCACACCCTGCCTCCATTTCCCATTCCGGCTCCTCGCAGCTCACCCCCTGGGGTCCGGAGCGCGCGATCCCGACTTTCGGGTACACGCACCCGCGAGGTGTTCCCACCCTCGCAGCTCACCATACCCGGCAACTCGGGCTCCCGTCCTGGGCCGGAGAGCGCTTTGCGCTTCGCCCGACCACTCTCTCAACCCGCCCACTCTCAGCCTACTGCCACCCTCTCCTCGTAGCACACGGAGCGACATCCAAAAAGGGGTTGATGTTGATGTGAATGTTTGGTCCAATTGAATGGATTTCTCACGGCCTCAATCAAAACCAAGTCGTCAATTTAAGTAAAAGCGCGCCAGACTATGTCGTCGACCCTTCCGACGCAGGCGTCCGATTGGCACCGACCACGCGCAGCGCTCGGCCTCCGTGCTGAAGAAAACGTCTACCTTCGTATATCCACATGAAAAAGTCCAGCAAGTAAACGAAGCAACAAAATATATTACAGTAACAAGAGTCAATTTCGACGTTCTTTGCTGCAGCATATGTAGAATACCCCGAGTCACGATTCAATTCAATTCAATTCAAAAACCCCCCTCTCCTGCATAGTCTGATTCCATGCAGGAAGCACGCCCGAAATGGTGAGCGCCGTCAGTTCTGGCTCTGAGCTGTGAATATCCGCATCAGCGATGGCGGTAAACTAGAAGAATTCAACTGATATTAAACGTGGCCAGCATCCGACATGCTTTGCATGTTCGGCTCAACCAGGTCGCGAGGGACACGAAGCCCTTCCAAAGTCGCGAGATCGACCTGCGAGAATGTCAACAAACATGCGTAGACAGGGTAAAGAAGCCCGTACTAATTTACGTAGCCGGCGTTCGAATATGCGTTGACGTTGCTCGGGATGGAGAGAGGCATCAGGCAGGATGGATCGCAAATCCAATTGAATGGACACGGTCGATGTATCGACATGTCCACCCATATTCGCGCTCTGTCTCGAATGAGCTGAAGGTACATTGCAATTGGGTAGCAAGGAGGTACTGTCAGTGTGTGACTGTATATATGACACCGAGAAAGTTGAGCAAGCGATGGGAGCATGATGATTCGCAATTACTCACATAGGGTGGTGGTGGGTGGACGACAGGGTCATGAGTGGGCTGCAAGGCGTTGCCAGTTGGTGCGTCAAGGATGACGACTTGGTTTGTCTGTTATAAAAGCGGTACTGGTGTTAAGTATGAATGCTAAAGCACGTCTGACCAAAGACCTTACCCGAGTCTCAGTGGAACTCAACTGGGGTACCTTCCACACACAAATTTTGCCAAAGGGCCCATCTGATACCAATTCACCAGACGGAGAGAAGCAAAATTTATGTTTATGTGTGGAATGTTTGATGGGTTGTCCAACAGGGATACCAGAGGCTACGTTCCAGAATCGAATAGTTCCGTCCATGGATGTGCTCGCAAGGATGAACCCGTCTGGGGAAAGAGACAGGGAGTCTATCCTTCTGGTGTGAGCTGTCCAAGGACATCCGATTGGTTGACCTGTTCCAGAGTCCCAGCAGCGAATGGATCTGCCCGATGTAGAGAAGAGCCTGCCACCATCGCGCGACCAGAGCAGATCACAAACTCCATCTGTTTCGAGTGGACCAACGACCAGCCGGCCACCACTGCTGATCTGGCAGATGTCATATACATGGATCCGGTCATGGCTTGCACACGCGAGTTTGTTGCCGTCCGGGGAGAAACATATGAGTGGCCCAGGCACATCGTCCAAACGCTTGACTAGTTTCCCTTCCATTGTATAAATTCTCGCTCCTTTGCGAGGCCCACAGACTGCAACGAACCGATCATCCGTCGAAATGGAAATTTCAGAGTGTCCACTTGCAGTTGTGCCAGTCCCATCAGTCCATTGTCGGACAAGTTGTTGCGACTCAGCGTCCCACACTTTGATGGTATCACCATCGCTGCTGATGATTGACGTGCCATCCCCAGTTGCTGCCAGTTTGGTTGCCATTGGTCTGAGTCCAAGCACGATCTCCATTATGTTCCCTTCTTGATGCCCGGTTTCCAAATTCCAGAGCTCAGCAAAACTACCATCAAAAGAGCTTGCGACCACTCGCCGTCCATCGGGTAGACACAAGAGCCCCCCAATGATAGTTTCATGCGTCTGCACCGTGAGGTATGGCTGAGCATTATCACTGAGTTGCTGTGGAAGGACGCTTGGCATGATACACTTGGCTTCAATGCTAGTGTTGACTCTCATGTTGAGTCGACACGTTTGTTGAGGGGTGGTGGTTGGCAGCGGAGAAGCAAATTGAGTAAAAGAAGCAACTTTTACGTTCTGAAATTTGAAAACCATTGTAATACGGCCCAGACGCAGAGAAAAATCTGTTGCCACGAAATAAGACACCTTTCGACATCGATGAATTGGAAGTTTTCATGACATTGTTGAACAGCCAAAGAAGCACAAGTTTCTCTGGGCGACGACATCGTTCAGCGGTGGTGTGACCACGTGAAGGGGTGAGAGTAGTTCCTAACTGTTGCCCAGACCAATTTTTGTGTAAGAATCGTTCAAAGCACATCCATCGGACGAGCATCATATTTATAAATCATTGCAAGGCACTGGAATCCATGGTGTTACTGTAATCACTGATCAAAGAGTTACTCGATCAACCCCTGTCTCGTTCACCCGCTGTCTTTTCGGTGGGCGCTGTATGTATCCTTCCGCCGTTGTCACCTTGAACTTCGCTGGTTTTCCCGTCATTCGCATACGGTAACGATCGACATCCTGAGTTCTATCCGACTGAGATGCGGTGGCAAGCGCAATGGCAACACCGTTGTCATCTACAGATTCTGCGAACACGGTTAGGCTCATGTAGATATGTTGCATGCATTACTCAACCTCACCATGACGAACAAAACGAAGTCGCCGTGCATCCTCGACCAAAAAGAGCGCACGGTAAAGTTTGTCCGCTTCTTCTGCACCGAGGCTAGATACTCCTTTATCTTTCTCACGAACAACCCCTTCTGGCCAGTTAACCATTCTGTATCCTGCCTTTGTGAGTTTCCCTTCGAGCGTCGACCATGGCAGACGATCGTTAGGCAACCTGAAGCCGATTTCACCTGTACAAGTAGCGGTCAATGAGCGCTGCGCATCCTCCTTATGATGGTATGACTCACGAAGCATTTTTGCAAGCTTTTCCTTGATTCGATCGATCTTGCGTGCTTTTTTCGGGTCACCGCCCGAAGCAGATCGAAAGACGGACGTCGAGGGTTCGATGAGGGAACCATGTCTAGGATAGTGTGAATGGGGTCAGTTCTAGATATAAACCTAGGACATAGCCATCGGCTGTGCAAAGACACCCTTTCCCAACGCAAGGAAGATAAGGTTTGTTAACTACGAGGAATTGAACTCACGTCGAAATGTAGTTGACGCCCGGAACGCTTTCAGTGTTCTTCCCTGTGCTCTCAGGTATGCTTGATAGGATCAAGTCCCGAGGGACAAGAAGCCCGGTTGAAGATGCAAGACTGAACTGCGAGGATGTTGGCGAACATGCATGGACAACATAAGAAAGCTCGTACTAATTCGCGTAGTCGTAGTTCGAACACACGTTGACGTTCCTCAGGCTGGAGAGACGTGTTTGGAAGGATGGACCGCACATCGACTGCATTTGAAATGGTCGACGCCTCGAATGAAACATGTTCATCCTGATTCTGGGTCAGTGCCGGAAAGGTGGGTAGTGGTGAGGAAGAACCGTCGATGGGATTGATGACCGGTGACTGCTCACATCAGGGTCAAGATCCACCACTTGTTCGCAGTCGGGAACACGCATTGAATAGGGTGGTGGTGGGCAGAGGACAGGGGCTTGGTTGTATTGCATGATGCTGGTCACTGGCAGGCCGAGAACAGCCTGGCTTGTCTGCGGAAGTGACGAAACGATGAATATGAGTGCTGAAGCATGACGGATGTCATTACCTGAGTCTCCGTAGAATTCAACCGGGGAGCCCGCCACACATATATATTTCCATCAAAGCTTCCTGATGCCATGAATTCACCAGAGGGAGAGAAGCGAAGCCCTCGTGTACGTGGGGTATTCAGGGGTTGTCTGACAGGATTACCAGTGTTTGCATCGTAGAAACGAACGGTGACATTATTGGATGTGCTCGCAAGGATAGATCCATCGGGAGAAGCGGAAAGGGTGTCAATCCACGTCGGGTTGCGAGCTGACCAGAGGAGTTCGCCTGTTTGGGGGTTCCAACAATAAATGCTTGTGGATGATGTAGAGAAGATCTTGCTGCCATCTCGCGACCACACCATGCGATTAACTCCACCATGTCCGAACGGACCACCTACGACTCGGAGCCGGCCGGTTTTGACGCCATACACCTGAACCCCACCCCGGTCAAAGCCACACGCGAGCTTGTCGCTCTCAGGAGAGAAATATAAACATCTGCACCACATAGCCGTGCCGATGTCGATGGTCTCTACTTCTATCCCTTCCATCGTGTAAATTATCACATTTTTATAGCCGACCGCAATGAGTCGATTATCTGGCGAGATGGCGATTGAGCATCGTCCGAAGAATGAAAGAGTGTCCACCCCGTCAGCCCATTTTCTAATAAGGTCTTGCGATTCGACGTCCCACACCTCGATGCTCTCGCTGCTGCAAATGATCTTCGTACCATCCCATGTGAGAGCCATTCTGGTTATTCCATCCCCAATTTTCATCGACTTCCCTTCTTGCTGTCCGGTCTCCAAATTCCAGATGCTAGCATGGGACCCGAAGCCTACAACCACACGTCGTCCGTTGGGAAGATACGCCAGCCAATGAAGGGTGCCATGATTCGTTGGTACCACCAGGTGTGGTGTAGAAACATCATCGTTGGATTGTTGCGGAGGGATGGGGACGGCCATGGACGATGGTAACCGTAGAAAAGATGAGAGATAGATAGAGATAGAAGAGACACCCCACATTATATATACCACTACAGCATGTAAATGCGATGCAAAGCGGTGTCCTGTTTTCCCAACTTTGTGACGGTATTGAGTATCAAGGGGGGCATATCACAGTCGCATTGCTCACCTAACGTGGCTTTTGTGTTGAACCTTGGCGTACTTGTCATAGTGCGTTGTTCAGACGCAGCTTCAGAAGAACCTCTCACTCATTACGTAATAACATATTGGGTCTCACAGATTCGATGGCATTATTGAACGGCCAAGAGATTTTGTATTTCATGAGTGTCGGTGTATCCTCGATCCAAACACCCGATCAAAGTTTCGAGGTCCGTCGTCGTCCACATCGCAAGTTCCGTTGACTCAGCGCCTTTCAAAAGGAACTTCGCATCCAACACTATCTCAACGTATTCCAATCCACAGGTCAACTTCCACCCCCGCCATGTCCTCAGTCACCAGATACACCGAAAGCACGCGCAGCACTCGGTCTACCTCCCCTCTTCGTGCCCGCCGCCATCCCCGTCCCGTCCGAAAGCATCGGCGGGGCGAGTGGGAACCGCAGCAGTGGTAGCAGTAGCGCCCCGGCTGCCCTCCCCGCAGACCTCCCCACACACCACGACTTCCACCCGTTCAAGCATACCCCCACATTAGAGACATTCGAGTCCATCTCCGCTCAACCGCTCTACTCTCTCTTTTCACACGAGGTTGGTCGTCGGCCCCTTTCTCCGACGCGCCCCACCCGCGCTAACCATGTCGCAACAGGAGCTCCGATGCCACGCCTACGCCTCCGGGAACAAGACCCCGCCCATACAACCCGCGAGCACGATGACAGACGGCGCCTCCAGCAGTGGCGAAAGCACCTCAACATCCCCACCCGCCCACCCATTCTACGCAAAGGACACACCCGCAACATCATTCCTCACCGTGCCCTCAGCCCCCGGCACTTCGGACCACCTCATGACCATCGTCGCCTCGCCCAAGTTTGAAAAACACTCGTTCGAGGTTCGTTGGCATCTCCTTGCCGTTTTTGGGAGGGTTCTCCCATCGTTCTTCTTCATCATCTCCTTCTCTCTTTGACCGACTCCGCGTTTAAAAAACTAGGAACTTCGAATAGCGTACCTCTTGGCGGGAAAAGAGGTCGGATCGTCAGAGATACCCACGCGTGGTGCATTGCCGGCGCAAGCGGCGCCGACAATGTTGCTTGGACGTCCGCGGGGCGACGCGTTCTCGTCAAGCTCGTTGAGAAGTATATGATAGGTCTCCTCGCTAGGTGCCCGATCTATGATACCCTGTCGTCGCCTCGCTCCATGTGAATAGACGTGTAATTCTACCGAGCAGCACGCCGTCGAGGACCATGAAAACCTACCGAACGAAGATCTATCCACGACAGTACACTCTTATTCCTACACGACGCGTGTACAATTATACCCTGCTATGTACGTCCTTCCACTTGAACTTTCTCATACACACACTCACTCTATGTACAGTATATATCAAGCACCAGTCATCAAGGCAGACTAAGCACGATCTCCATGAACCCGTCGTAATCGATCTGAATCCACCCGTCCGAGTCAGAATCATGACGCTTGAATGACTCGGTGATCTGCTTGACGACGACGCACGCGCGCACGAAGCGGTCGAACGTGATGCCTGGCGGGGTACCATCCGAGTACATCACCGGCGACGCATACTTGCGCGCGATCAGGTCGATCAGGCGCGGAGCCAGACGGTACCTAGCGGTTCGATCGATCGATTGGTGAGGTTTCGGAACGGGACGACAAGGAGAAACCCACCCGAACTGTGCAAGCGCATCGCGGAGTTCTCTAGCGTCGATCGTTCCGGAGCGGTCGCGATCGAAATGGCGGAACAGGTTTTGCCAGTCCTAGTGGTGGGTCATGGACTGCAAGGTCGTGGAGCGTCGTGTGTATGCGTACCTTGACGTACCACCAAATCCCCGAAAACTGGACGATGACTGATCAGCCCTCGAACTTTTTTCGAACGAGATCGCGTACCTGCTTGAACCCGATGGTACCGCTTCGTTCGGTATCCTATGTATCCCCCTCACCGGTCAGTCACACGCCTCAACCCATCGTGGACGATCCACGCACAAAGAGATGCATGAGGAGCTTGATCGTATCCAGATCGAACGCTAAGACGTAATATCAGGTTTCCAGTTGGGCGAGCGACGAAAACGAAAAACACGTACGCGCCCAATCACCGTTATCCAGTGCGCGTTCTACACCAGTCAACATCGCGATCGCAAAAAACAAGAAAAACTGACGAAGCTCGACGACCGTGATCTCTCCCGATCGATTGGAATTCACGGTGTTGAACCAGCTCCATAACCTGCCATGTCGCCGTTTCAGTCGGTTCATCACAAGAAAAACAAAACAACAACGCACTGGGGATCCGCATCAGGCGGAGGTCCCATCGACATTCCAGACGACGTCGGGTATCCAGAGACAGAGACGGGGCTTTGGATCGACGGGGCGTACCCGCCGGGAGCGGGCATCATGGGCGCGCCCCCCGGTGCGCCGTAGATTCCGCTGGGTGGGCCGTACTGCGAGGGTGCGGGAGTTGAGTTGTATCACGTCGTCGTCGTTGGATCGCATCACACCGCGCGTGATGAGAGTACTCACGTTCGAATAAGCCATGATTGACTGCGACGACGACGACGACGAGGGTGTTTCAGAGGAAGAGAGAGAGAGGAGAGACAAGGGTTGCTGATTCGATATAATCAGCGATAAGCAGACGCCCACACGCGGCGTAACGCCTGTCCATGATCGGATCTCGGTCCCGAACTGATTCACTGCACGGGAAGAAAGGGCAGAGCCGAATAACTATCCTAATAATGCTACAGGTATCATCCACGGACCACGGTGATCCTGATTCGTCTATAGACATGTGTGTGCGTGCGTGTAGCAGCAAACGACTTGAATAGAAGAAAAAAAAAAGATATAACACCCCCCACGATATCACGCACTCGCCGCAATAACAGGCGGCAAGCCCACCCCTTTCCTCTTGCCACCCTTGCCACCTCTCCTTCCCCCATCCGCATCCCCGATATTCATCACCTCCCCCCCAAATGACGGCCCCGCCAAACCCTCCATGTCCTCCGGTTTGAACGCCACCAATCCAGGCGGAAGCGGCAACGCCGGTCCGCCACCTCCACTCGCATCCTTGGCCGACGGTCCGGTCGCTTTCGCCTTCTTCTTCACATTCCCCGTCGACGGCCCGCTCTTCATCACCTGTCCGATCGGCCCCAACTTGGTCTGAGATGGCGTTGGCGTGTCGTCCGGTAACGTTAATAGGGCTGGCACGGGTGTAGCATGACTGAACACATTCGCAGGTCCCGTCACGCCAGGAGGCGGTGGGATGAACGGCATACCCAGCAGAGGCGGCGGCGGCGGACCCGGCACAGGAGCTGCCAATGCAGCAATACGCTCCTGGTAATACGGCCTGAGCAACCCGATCTGATCTTCCACGTTCTTGGTCGTGACTGGGACAAATGGCGGAGGAGGAGGATAAGGTGGCGGAGGTTCCGTCGGCTTTGCCCTATCGTACAGGTTCGCATCAGTTATCCACAGCGATAAACGATCCACGTACTGTGCAGTGCCGCCCGCATCCCGTTTCCCTTTCAACAGCCTCTTGGGTATGCTCAAGCTCGACAGACCGAGTTCGGCCGCGATGCCCAACTCCTTCAACCCAAAGAAATCCTCGTCGAACGCCTCTGAGAATCCGCCCAAGCCCATCGCGAATGGCGCCTCCGATTCTTCGTCCTCTCCGAACAGTGCATCGTCATCGAGAACATCGACAGTCGTCGCTTCACGATATGCGTTGACGAGCTTCTTCTCAAGGTCGGTGAGACGCGAGCCATGGCGTACGACATCGTCCTTGATGTACCGCTCGAGGTCTTGAATCTTCGTGATCCCGCATTCGAACAGGGTATGCAACACAATTTCCTGATCGCAATGTCAGTAACTGTCCTTTTATCGCTCAAAGAATTGAAGCCCAGAATGAAGTAGCGTCCGGTGGCAACTGTGTCTAGGTAACCAAGATATCATATCTCACCTCTGGTGTCATCGTCTTGCCATGCTTGTCACACAGAAATCTAAGCGTCCGACCAACATTCAGGAGAAACTCAGACGTTACACCTGTCAGAACATCCAGCGACGAAGCAGAAGCACCTTTTTTTTGCCCAAAACGTCCAACGTTCAGCACCCGACGCTTTCCTTGTCGACGAACTCGCTGCAAACGCTCACCTTGAAATCCAGAATGCTCTAGCACCTTGCGATTCGTCCACCGCAAACAACTCGCCGCGCGCTCGCCCCCAAGCTCGACACCACCCTCTAAATCGCTACTCTTGAAACCCACCAGCGTCTTCCACGATCGCTCGTCAACAAACTCGTCCACAGGGACGTCTTCCGCCGTTTCAGGTAGTTCGTCCGGAACCGGACCACCACCACCTTCTTCGGCGTTAAGGTTGAGCGCGGCAAACTTGGCGTGTGTTCTCCGCACGCGTTTTAGGGTTCTGATGTTGGAGTTCATGATACCAAGAAGCGTGTTCGACGGCGCAGGAGGGGGTGGAACCTTTTTCTTTAGACGCTTTCGCTTTGCGGGTTTCGATGGATTGGATCCTGTCTTGACTCGAATGGGACGGTGGCTTGAAGGGGGGAATTGGACAAGGGAAGGAAGACCGTTGGCCAACAACGCATCCGACTGTGTAGCAGACCACCAGAGGTCGATCGCATTTCTATTCCTTTCCCTAGCGCCAATCTCGTTGTCGGAATCGGGAGGGGTGAGTCGTACGCGTTTCCGAGGGCGGTTGCGGATGCCGTTACTGAGCGATTCAAGGAAGGAATTATGTTCGGTCCAGAAACAAGAACCAACACTCACACTAGTCTGCGTTTCATTCCAACGTCACACTCCAGTTTGACGCCCACCGATGATCGCTCGTCCTCGCTCTCGCTTTCCCATTCCGGCGTCACCACGTAGCTCCGGAGCCTCTCAACAAGACCGTGATTCAGTTGGCCATTGGCATGGGCTAGGGTGGATGGACCGGGTTCGCCGAGTCCGTCCAGCTCCATATCAAGGGATCGGAAAGCGGCCATTCCTTCGGGGGTTCGCACGAGCGCTGGCATGTCCCCAAAGGGCACGTCCATGCTCATTTTCCTTACAGCCATACCGGGTGTAGGCCGTATACCGTTGATCGAAGAGGGCCGAGAAGTTGGAGCAGAGCCCGAATAGGACTGCGACGAGGAAGAGGACTTGAAGCGATCATATGATGAATAACCGTTGACCTTTGGTCGCGCGACAGGTCGAGGAGGGGATGATGAGAAATCGGGGGGTATAGCAGGATCGACGCGGTCCTTTCTGTCGGTTATATTTGCTAGGAGTCTGTCGGCCTTCTTCTTCAAGCGCATGACACACTGTCGAAGGGGGTGGTCCTGTGGCGACGATTGAAGACGAAAGGTAAAGAAGAATGGTGTTCAGAAAAGAAAAGGAGAGTCAGGCGAAGACGGACCTCGGTCGCGTTATATGTGAAGCAATTGGACCAGATGAGATCGAGGTCGTCCTTGAATTCGCGCTTGGACTTGTATTGCTTGGCCTTTACTTTCTTGAGCATTGTTTGTAGATCCATAGGGTTGGATATTACTGATGGCCGAGCGGAGAGTTGAAAGTGGTATGAGAGAATGCCACGAGAAGAGGATCACGTACGCACCGTCATAGTAGTCTGGAACGTCCGATTTCGCCACGGGCTTGAGAAAGGCTTCTGCATCATGGTTATCCTGTGTGGATGCATCAGAAGGAGGCTTCGGAGTGGTAGACGATGGGTCACACGCACCATGGTGACTGTTCGGACGTCATGCAGCAGCCCTTCGAGTGACTCGTAGAACGGCTCGGAGACCTTGTTGTCGAACCCCTGGCGCTTGCATACACGATCAGACGACTGCGGAAGTGATGAGACGAGACTGCACACCCTGGCATCTCTGACTGTGTTTAACAGTAGTTTCAGGTCAGGAGTCGCTTGGACCTGACTCTCTGTCAGCGTCCGGAGGAGGTTCTTTAAACGCAAGGGTGAGTTTCGCTTGTGATGGAGACGAGAAGTTGCTCACATTCATGGTCGCTGGACGCGCTAAGCGCGACGTGAGTTCAGTAACGCTGTATTGGGGCGAGCGGGACAAGATGCCTAATTCAATCTCCGCTCGTAACCGGTTGAATATACTACGAAGGGGGTCCCTCGTACTTAAATATACTACGTTCCACAGGCTGGTGGAGCTGACAATAAAAGACGAGGAGACAATCAAAATTGTATTACTAAAGATATCTCGGGCCGTGGCGGGTGTATCCGGACCGCCGAGGGGGTATAAGAAGAGGGGAATTTTTCCGTTCACAAACTTCAACAATGTCTCTTCACAAAGCTTTGACTCTCAACACCGGTGCGACCGTCCCCCAGATTGGGTTGGGTACGTGGCTGTCCAAGCCAAATGAGGTTGAGAACGCAGTATGGTCCATCTCCTTCCTTATCGCCGATCTTCCCCTGATCCCGTTATCTAGGTAGAGATCGCCGTCCGAAACGGCTACCGCCACCTCGACTTGGCCAGGATATACCAGAACCAGGACGAGGTCGGACGAGCCCTCAAGAAAGTCATCCCCAGCGTCGTCACCCGCGAGCAGCTCTTCATCACCTCCAAGCTCTGGAACTCCTCTCACCAGCCCGATCTCGTCGAGGTTGAGCTCAACGAAACCCTCGAGCAGCTCGGACTCGAGTACCTTGACCTCTACCGTGCGTGCGAGACGCATATAGCCACCTTCCCATCGACTGACGAGTACAGTCATCCACTGGCCTGTCGCCTTCGTGCCGGGCAAGGGTCTCGTGCCAGTTTCCTCGGTCACGGGTGAAGTCGAACTTGACACCCAAACGTCCCTCGTGGAGACATGGAAAGCCATGATCAAGCTGAGGGAAACGGGCAAGGTAGCCTATATGCGTGTTCATCCGGAACTAGACTAAAATGTGAACGTCCAGGTCAAGGCAATCGGGGTGTCTAACTTTACGGTTGATCAAATCCAAGGCATCATCGATGCTACTGGCGTCGTTCCAGTACGTCCTCGAGTCTTTGAACTTCCGTGCCGGTGCTTATCCGGTCACTAGGCGGCCAACCAAATCGAAGCGCACCCTCTCCTTCCCCAAGATGAGCTCGTGGAATACTGTGCGAAGAAAAGCATCCACCTGACTGCTTACAGCCCGCTTGGCAACAACTGTGGGTGCTTTTTTTTCTTTTTTCTCATTCTGTGCTGATGTGAACAGTGGTGGGGATTCCCATGCTGACGGAGCACCCGGTCGTGCAGTCGGTGGCGAAAGGCCTCGGTGCGACGCCTGCTCAGGTGCTGATTGCCTGGGGCGCACACCGTGGTTTTTCTGTTATTCCGAAGAGTGTCCACGAGGGTGAGTGATGCGGGCCGTCCCTCACGACCGATCGAGATGAGCCTGTTTCCAGAGCGTATCATTTCCAACTTCAAGCAAGTTGAGCTGAGCGAGGAGGACTATGCAAAGGTGACAGCGATCGGGCATGGCAACGAGAGACGGTAGGAGACTTGTCTTCCAAGTTTTATATTTCTTTTCTGAGAGCGATGGACAGTTACAACACTCCGATGACATACAAGCCAAAGTGGAGTGTCAACATCTTTGGAGAGAAAGTGGAAAAAGACGCGGCGACGAGTGTGAAGATTGTTTAGCTTTGAAACGCTAGAAATTAATTATGTATTTATAAATAAATAAATACAGATTGATCGAGATCTTATGCGGGGAAATTATTTATTTACATCTCTGTCCTCTCCTCCGTTCGCGTTCGCTTCAAGTCCCCAAGTAACATGCCAGGTGGTTCACCCACTGCATATCTCCTCTGGTCCGTCCTCTCCGTCCTGGTCAGTCCATTCCGTCTCTGTTCTCCTCCTCCTCACCCACATCACCCAAGTTCTTCTCTTTCCATCTCTTCCATCTCTGGTCCTATGACAAGTTCTACTGTCTCAAATGGAACCAGTCCGGAAGACATCGCGGTGCATTCAAGCGCTTCATGAGCGTGCGTCTCTGCACACAGACATCCTACAGCTCGCTCACCCCGCATCAGTACACCTATTTCGCAACACTCGTTTGTCTCGTCTTCTTTAACGTCGCGTTCACGTTTATCAAGTTCCAGGAAGGTGTGTACCACCCTCCTCCCCGTTCCTCCGTCCCACTCAACCCTCGCCCCAGGCTTCATGACGACCCCAGAGGGACAACGTGAGTCCATCCATCCACTCCGCTCGTCCGCTGATATCCTCTGCCAGTAACACCCGTCCCGCTTGCCTACTATTCACCCAGAAACAAAAAATGGGTGCTTCCCCTCTTGCTCGTGTTCAGCATCGCTTGGGCATGCGAACTGTCAGTCCCCCTCCCCTCTTCTCTCCTCGTCTAATCGTCTCTTTCCGGTAGTATCACCCATCTCGAAGGCAGGCCCGCTCTCAACGCTCCCGTTCCATTCCGCTGATGGTTCCCCCGTGAACGCAGAGTTCGCCTTCTGGCTATTCCTCCAAAATCAAGGCCCCGCACAAAGACTGTGGTTCGAAAGCGGCGAGTACAGATTCTGGCTATGGGGTACATATCGTCCACGGTTACTTGCGTCGGCTCTTTTCATCATTCGCTGATTGCACGGTGCCAGGCACGTTCTTCGCCTTGGTCGGCATGCCGCTGACCACCTTCATCTCGCGGAGACAGCTCGACTCGGTAACCATCGCAGGTTTCCCTTGACAACTCCTCCAGGCTCACCCACAACCGCTCCCAGTGCCTCGCTTGGACCCTTCTCGTCGGGTCTTCTGCATCTACCGCTACTTCCCTCGCCTCACTTTACGTCCAATACCAATTTCCGGGATTCATCCGTCGGGTAAGGGACGACGGCGCAGCCCCAAATGTCGTCCTTCGTCTCGTCTTTTTCTACCAGCTCAACGTGCGTCTCATCATCACCATCAAATATTCATTCGTAATGCCCTTCTAGGCTGGACGCATCATCTATCGTTTCTTTTATTCGCTTCCATTGTTTATACTATCCTTAGACGGGGTGCAAGGGAGTCACTCCATAAATGAGAGCACGTAAGTCTTTGCAGTCATTGTGTGTGCCAGCTACGGCATCTCATCCCTTGATTGCGACTATGAAGTTTTTGGCCAGGTAAGTGCTGCCGCTTTACCAAACAAACGGGAACAATAACTTGGAATGCTAGACATCTTGCTGATGGTGGGCGGTATTGGATCATTCGTTTCATCTGCGATCACTTTGCTTGTATGTCATTTCCGCCCTCTCGTGTAATCCAGGTACTGCCTCTCCTTCAGATCTTCTTCCCACGTTCGTTACTGCAAGAATTGGGGTACACAGTCATCACCCTCACGAAACCGCCAACGGCGTCTATCGGCGACGAACCTCCTGCGCGAGGCGTCACTCCTCGCCAAGGTCCGGGTTCCGCCAAGGACCAAGTGATTCCCGTTTATCTTACACCTTCGGAACATCGTTCATCCGCATCCGGCCACGACACATCGCCCGAATACGAACCAGATGATCCGCCAAATGCCGCACTGCCCGATTTGCCCGAAGGCGCATTCCGGATGCAAGCGTGGCAGACGACGTACGAAGCCGGCTCTTCAAGCGTAGAGTCATACGTATTTGATCGACACTCGAGGAGTCTCGTGCGGTCTCGCTCCGAAGGACATGTCACGACGAGACTTCACCCTTACGTGAGTCCTTCGTCTTCGCTTTCCACGTTCATTTTATTTCGACACTTGTCACATCTCCGTGCTGATCGTCGTTTTTTAATAGGTTCGAGTGTTCCGGTCACCGATAGGTGGGAATCCGATCCTCTCTTTTGTCTTTTTGTTCTTTTCTTCGGCGTCCCTAAGCCATTTTTGAACAGATATATGCGACCTCGAAGCTCTCGACGATTGGCCAGACCGATGACGGCCAGATTCGGGACCCAACTCGCTTTTCTCTCTCTCTCTTTTCTCTTGTTTTCACGCTCTGTACACGCACGCATTGCCACATCTACTCTAAATCTGTCTGTCGACGTATGTGTATTCCTAGCCCCCTTGACACGATCTACCGGAAAAAAATGTCTCGTCTGATACCCTACCTCACACATTATGCTATGACCTTTGCTCTTTTTCTCTCCTTTTTTTTGTTTCTTGTCCTTTGTCAAAATCCTCGGTCACTGGAAATAATATATTGTTGTCAAACGGGAATGGGATTCGTCGTGCAATGAGGAACGCGAAAGCACCGAACATTGTCGTCATCGTTGGCGTTGGCGTTGGCGTTTTCGGGTCCAGTACTGCCGTACGTACTTGTGTCATGACGCACCAGTAACTTGTAAAACTCGGCGCCCGAGGGCCCGGGACTCAAACAGACTCGGCTCAACTCGACATTTGAATTTCAAACATTCTTACCTAGTATGGATGCCGGCCCAGGGAGGGAAGCAAAAAAAAAAAAAAAAAAAAAAAGTTTACAAGGACGTTCACTCCCTGACCTGCGCCCCTGGACAGGTTCCAAAGCAACCCCTGGTCCCTGGTCCCTATACACTGAGTTGTCCAATACGGGTCACTGGTCCTCGGGGCGGATGCAATACATTGGCCGAGCAGAGCGGATGCTCAGGGATAAAATCTAAAACACCGAGGTCTTTGCTGGCCTGGCTGCGGACGCAAACGAGTCCCTGGGGCCTGCTGCGTCGCATATACGTATCATCGGCCCGGTTCGTCGCTCGGTGGGACGGAAACAGGGAGTTGGGGAAGCAGGGAGAGCGGATCAAGAACCAAGAAAGGCGAGGGGGAAAGGGAGGGGGAAGCAAGCAAACAAAAACAAAAAGAACGGGAGATTGACCTGGACGGAAAAAAATGGCTTCGCAGTCACCGTTCACGCCGATCCACATCATCTTCGGGCCGCGACACTTACTGAGAAAAAATTGTGGTGCCATGGGGGACAAGAACGTGGGCTGCGGCGTAGTGCGGGGAGACAGCACGGTGCATTAATGTGTACTTGGTTTGGGGGGTAAGGCGGAGGGGAGATCACCATGCCCCGTTGTCGCTATCGGTCGGAAATGGAAATGAGAACGGTAGGCGGCGGATGAGTCACGGTGGAGGTGGCAGAACGATCCCGTTTAATCTGAGCGAACAGATGACCCAAAAGAGAGAGACCGACTTCTAGAGCGCATATCTGGGTTCGATATTGATCGTCGTTGCCAGCAAGCAGTATACCCTTTTCGACACATTGTTTGAACATAGTCCGAGTCTCGGGCCCAGCCTCGGACCGCACTCCTGAGCGTTTCAGCAAAGATGAACCGTAACAAAGATAAAGACAAAAAGGGAGAACTTAGTGGCCCTCGTGATGCGGTTCCGGCCGCTCATGCTCATACTCACCATCGATACGAGAAAATTGGGCCTCGGATCAACCGACACGAAGACAGCACCCGCTTGGCGCTAAGCTTGGTGCGGCATTTGAGCGATGGGCCCCGTTGATTGGACGAAACCTTTTCAGGACCACAGGGCACGCCAGCAGTACCCGACATTACTGCGGGCCGTTCTTTGTGGAAACCGCGGACCCAGACGTGTAGCAGACCGTGTCTAATTGGCAAGTGAGCTACCAAGGTAGGGCGGAAATGATGTCGAAGCGATGTGAGGGACATAGTTCTGGGTCGCAGAGACCATACACGAAGACGCGACCAGTTATTGAAAACAGACGGACGTAGAGGGTGGAGGCCACCGTATCTGACCCTGATATTGCCAACTGAAAATTGACCCACTTACTTGGTAGTAAACCTTTTGACTGGTAATTGTGCGGGAGAATCATATGAGGGTCCCGAAAAAAAACGAAAAAGAACCTGCAGTGCCTGTGCGTTTGGAAAGAACGTAGTCGGTCCCGAATCCCGACCAAGCACGTTCATGTTGAAGTATGTCGAGAAGAACTATCCCGGGCCGCCAACAAAGAAAGAAATGATGGTAGAGCAAGCCCAGGTCCCCTCCGGGTCCTCCGAGTCAGCGCGTTATTTGACTTTCATGCTTGTTCCGACATGGTCCGAGGAGAGAAGAATGAACGTTGAACGCAATCGAGTCGCGGACTCGGACTCCGCACAGGCCCGATGATCCTTTACGTAACTCAAGGGTTTCTACGTTTTCGGCATCTTACTTAAAGCTGTGCATAAAGTGGCAGGACATTCTTCAAGTCGTTAGTAGGGCCGGAGTCCCGCACGAACGGTGAATTACCAGCCCCGGCCCTTTTGCCGCATCTGAGATCATGAAAATGTATGGGCCTGGATTCTCACATATTCCAGGACCGTCCGGAGACGTTTGTGCACCGATATTGATCGCCTCCGATGTGCCCCTTCGTCAGTACTTCAGTGGTCACTTCCAGCGTAACGCAGCGTCCGCTAAATTGTGTACGTCATGCAGGTTCGTAACGGATTCTTATGCGAATGGAGTTTTGGAAGATGAATCCAGTGGAAAACGATTCAAATCTAAAGTTGGGGGCGAGGCAAAATGTTGGCAAGTGCGTTTACGGATAAGACGATGAAACGGCCTACGAGACGAAGAGATAGAAATTACGATTTCGACTAATTGTTCAAGCCATAGTGCTGTGGACGGGAATTAACGGTTGTGCCTGAAGCATCCGTCAGCAATAGATCAGATCCGAAGCCTATTGGCTCCTATCTCCGAATTGAAACAATCAAAACAAGAGAAGAATAAGATCTGAATCCATCACAACAAATATCACGATCAGTATTCGCAGCTATGATTTCCGAGGCTTGAAACCAATCAATGATGCACAGCGTGCGTGATCCCGTTCTCATAGTAATGTGTCAGATGGCCTTGTTAGACTAGGTTCGTATAGGGTCTGACAACATAATGATCATCATGGGGCCCCAAAGATAACACTGAGACTTACGGTCGGGAAAGCCGGAAGTATATGTAGCCAGGCTGCAAGCTCCCGGACACTTTCCGAAAGGTTTTTGGTGGTCGCTCCTCGATCAATCCCCGTTGATTCCCTTCGGGCACTCTCACTTGGCATGATCTGCATGGCGGTCTTGAGCATGTAAGATTGAGTTTCAGAGGTGGGTAGAGTCACCTTGTGGAGACCACGCTGACGGTCAGAACGCGAAAAGTGAAGCATAATTTATATTTAGTACCGAGAAATACATAGAACTGAATGGACTGTACCTGTCAATCATTACTAACAGACAACGTGGCGCCGAAGAAAAGTGAATCACTGGATGCTCATTACAATGCGCGGTAGGAACAAACTTCGAAGTGCTTCGCTTAGTACCTAATGACGTCATAGCCCGTTGAAGCGTAAGTCATTCAATCAAACTGTAGTCACACGCCAAAAAAAAGTACATTGCACACCAAGTGCAGTTTTTACAGTCAACCCTTTATTTGAAGCAAGTAGAGCTCCCACTGGACGACTCCCATATCCGGCTTCTGTACGCGCTCGATCGGGTCTACAAGGCGCTCCTTTTCCTTGTCCTGCATCCTCGCCGCCCAAGAGTCGACAGGCTGTTGCTCTTCGTTCTCAATCTTCTTCCAGACTTCGTCGATCGCTTCCCTTAGCTCTACATCAAACGCGCTGAAATCCTGTTGCAGCGCCGCACCCTCTGCGCGGTGCTCCTTTGAGAATTGAAGCAATTGAGGCAGCAGCTTCTTGACTTCCCCTGCGGTTCGGTCGAAATCATCGATATCCTGGCTGTAGGGGGTCATAAAGGACGTACCTCGTGTCGCAGTCCACCTCGTGATCAGTTTCGAGATAGACTTGAGCAGATATTCTTCCTCGTCCACTGTACCTTTTCGCCCAGACCCAACCTTGCGTTCCATTTTTCGCTTTGTCTTGGAACTCCGCCTGAGTGAAAATATTCGCAAACTTCGTCATAAAGATATGGAGTCTAGCTCACTTGGATGCCTTGGATGCGGTAGATGGAGCGGCCGTGTACCTCGTAAATGTCGTCGGTGCCATCGAAACATCCGTCATCACGTCGACGTTGTGGAGATTCGTGTCCTCGGTGCCATAAAATGCGTCTTGGTAATTCGTGTTACAAATGTCATCGAACTCAAAACAGCAATACGGAGGAACCTCACCAGGCTGCTCTACTTTCTTGATCCGAAGTTCTTGCAATCGAGCGATCTGTTTGCGAAGCTGGTCGCGCATCTCTGCGAGGTCATCTGCGAGCTGGAATCGAATCTCATGCGCCCCTGGGAGTAAAATCTCCTCGAAGAGCTCAGGCCGTGAATGCAATGATATCTATCACAGCGATGATAAACGAGGTTTCCACCGGAGAGTTCGATGATGCTTACAACCCTACGCGCCTCTGAGAGCTCATTTCCCTGGACGAGAGCGATGACTGCTTGCCGAATATCTCCGGCGTAATCGACAAAGACACGTGCCGCCTCGAGGTAGCCCTTCTTTGATAAAAGCTCCTCTGTGGTCAGGGAAAGCATAAGTTAGGAAAGGTGAAACATCATCCAAAACAGACAGACCAGAGACGCGGTAAGCAATCTCTTTGACCTCTTCCTCGGGCACCTTTTCTCTTGTACCAATATCAAAAAGCTCCTGCCACTCCAATGCCCTTTCATGGGCAACCATCGCTTTTCGAAAGTCACCTGCTTCGATGAACGCTAATACAACCAAATCCAGTTAGTGCTGACCCGAGTTGGGAAACTGGTTGCGCACCGAGAGCTGCCTGTTTGTAATCCCTCCGTTCAAATAGCCAGCTCCCATACGCAGTTAGCACGGCCTCGAGGATGTCTCAGTCTGACACTCGTGCGGGATCGGAGAATTTTTGGGCGGACCTGGTATTGCTCTGTACCTTGCCAAATCGCAAGACCTTCCTCATACAACCGATGGCGCTCAAGGTATTCAACGGCCTCTTGAAAATAGCCGGGACCTTTCGACGTGTGAGTTGGCTGATAAGCTCCGAACGATCCGCCTGACCTGCAAGACTGAGGTTTGACAGTGCCTTCCCATATCTTCGAAGATGATCATCGATTTTGAAGCGTTGGTAATATTGTGGGTGAGTCCTCAGCTCTCGTAGGAATGGGAGGTATTCTCTCGGATCCTGGGGCAGATTAGGTAAACCCTATAACTTAACCTGAATGGGCTGACCTTTTGTGCGTGCTGAGCAACCATCAATACCAACGAGAAGTCGTACATTCCAAGGGCTGTGTTGAAAAGGCTATCCGCATCCACGAGGAAAATAACATATTTCACAGCCTCCTCGACCAGGTCTGGTTGCGCATCTGAAACACAAGATAAGGTCTGTCCAAAATCGCGTAGAAGAAAATATCAACCTCGTAGGTGAAGCAGTGTGGCAAGCGCTGCTTCATGATCCGGTGGGGACTTGACTACATGTGCAGTCAAAATCGAGTTCACGTACTTGCTGATGTCCTTGATTTCAAGTTCATGTCTTACAACGTCGCATACATCAACAATCGTCTTTTGCTTGAGTTGGCTTCGCCTACGTGGATCAGCAAAATAGCACCAGACACCGAGGAGTGCGAAACTGACCCGACGTTAGTTAGGAATAAATTAATGTAGTCAACATCCTGCACTTGATCGATGAATGCGGGTACTCCCGCCATAAATGCGTCCTGGTTGTGCTGGACGATGATACTAAGATCTATTCGGTGCTTCCGACATGCCACGAAAGTCTTTCGCCACCGCCCTCTGCGACCATATTAAAGAGTCGACACGCAATGTATGATGATGTCTACTCACGAATCAAGATCCGCTTTGACGACCTCCATTACCAAAGGGCGAGGGTTGATCGTCTCCAAGTTGCCTCTTGGCATCTGCAGTACCAGGCTCATTGTGCTAGGCACGACTGTGACGATCCTGGAACCTCGCTCGACGCGCCGCTTCTCCCAGGTGTCGTTCAAAAGCTGCGTGTTCAAGTTACCGTTTGCGACGGACGGCTCTTCATATTCTGATTTCATCTTCTGCATATGTTGCACTACCGTCGTGATAGGGACGAATTGCACGTCGTGTGCTGTTGTGGTAAATATGACGAAACCTGATGCAATAGCAAAGGAGTTCGCGTTGTTTGCAAGTAGTACCGGCTGAGATTCAAGTGAGACGCAATATAATTTGCCTGAATGCGCATGGCCGACAAACAATCGAGAGTCGTTCTCCAGGATGCAAGTCGCCCAGAAACAATGCTCTGGGAATGCACAAAGCAGTGTAGGAACATCCTCGGCGTGGTTCACTGGTAACAGTGTCAAAAAGCGAAGACACGGGTTCCAAAGTAACTCAACCTTCGAATATTCCTCCCTTGACATCTTGCCAAGCCCAGAGCGAGTGAGCGTGGTTCGCGATGATTCGACCATTGGCTCCTGGCATATGGAAATCGTAAAGTTCCTCCTTCTTCTCATCACTCGCATCGCCGACCGAGATCTCGTGAATGCAGACATCATCGAAGCATCCGTCCGAGCCAAGCAATGCCATTGTTACGGTGCGTGTTCCATCTCTGACGAAATCGGACACCGAGACTTGTCTCCAGAACTTTTCTCCGTTGCGTGGATCTGCCTTCCATAACAAAGTAGGATCCATCACCTTCCCTTTTCCCGGTCCAACTCTCGTATTTAACGACCAGACAGCAGCATGGCCAGTCTGCCATACGGAAGCCAAAAGGTCACTAGTTGGGGATAACGAGATATGAACCGGTGTCCGTGCTGTATGAATATCAGATAATGATACGTTGAGCTGATAGGACGACGCTGGAGGGGGGACATTTTGAGTGCGGAAAGGCGTTAGCAGAACTTCCTCTGTTGGGCAGATGGATGAGTAAATGCAAACTATGCCGTAACAGGAACAAACAACCTCCGTCAACGACCCCGACAGCAC
Organism: Leccinum variicolor; assembly: GCA_038091415.1. Taxonomy (NCBI): domain Eukaryota; kingdom Fungi; phylum Basidiomycota; class Agaricomycetes; order Boletales; family Boletaceae; genus Leccinum; species Leccinum variicolor. The sequence continues at coordinate 48,590 of JBBPOK010000103.1, read as the reverse complement.
CAGTAATATTTGCATCAGCGCAGGTCTCCCATGCAAACGTTCTAGAAATCATTTGGGCTGAGGAAAGTAATTGAGCGCGGTCGTGCACAAAACAACCAGTGGAGATGAAGAAACATACAAGCCGTCGTCGTTAGTAGCATCAAGGAGGTCTCTGGATGCCATGCGACACTCGTAAAATGGCCATTTGCGGATGCTCGGAGCTCTTGTTTGAGATACCTGCATTGTAGGTTCCGCCGGGGGGAGGGTCAACAAAGGAGAAGGCAAGGAATAACCTGTGTACTACCAATGATAGTTCCCAGTTGTCCATAGCTGCACCACATCACCGTCTATCTTCTCGATCCACACTGCGAGGATAGCAGAATCAGGGGACCACACGAGGTCTTTGACTTTGTATCCCGATCCATCTTCCTCGAGCGGACGTCGCAGACTAAACTCGCCATGTCGGAGGCCGTTCCTCTCAAAGAACACAACATCGTATTTGCCACTTTTTCGAGCATCTTGTGGCCCCGACCGGACCTCGTTTTGTGTAGACACAATCAAGCTGCCGTTAGGTCTCCACGCAATACTTGCTTCGAGACCTGGAACTGTTTCAGAAGTCGATTGCAGACGACCTTCGCGTGAATACACCCTGATCACACGTCGTGAAAGTGGGGACGATTGTGAAGAGATCGCGAAGTAGGCACCATCTCCTCGCCAGGTAAGACGCGATTGGTCTTTGTCGACGAGACTGTTCCTTTCAAGGGTTGATTGATCCTTCTCAACGTTGAGATGAGCCCTGCCTATCGATCCGTGGAACTGAGTTTCTTTGGAACCCCAGCCGACATTTATTGGAGCATCTGAATCATAAATTCATCATGAGGGGCTTGGCAGGTCTGGAGACCAATCGTACCTTCCCCGAATTCATTAGTCTCGATTGGGACCTCCGACAAAACTTCAAAAGTTGATGTCATAAGAATTACACTGGCGCCTAGATCAATGGAAATAAATCAAACCATCGATTATGAGGGCGACGAAATCAGTAACGCACCAGTAGCCAAGGCTACCAATGAATCATCGGGGCTCCATGCCACAGCTGTGACTCCTGACTCCACTGTACCCAGAACATCAGCGTCCCCCTGAAATGAAGGTTAATGAGCCGAGAGTCACTGCACTTTGATTACTTACGGAAAAACCTCCAGACTCGTCAAGCTCCCAAACTACAATGTCACCCGACAGCGTCACTAGGACAAGTTGATTGGACTCGGAGAGCACTCTGAGATTCGCTATCCGAGCATTCGGGGAATTGTACGAGCCGCAAAAAACAAAGGAATCGTTTTTGGGAATTGAAGAAGTACCGTCTGACGTTCTCCAGACCAAGATTTCTCCTTGCGATGACTCTGTCCCAGCGAAAGCAGTTTTCCGATCGAGGTCGAATGCAATCGCACTGAGAACGGCGCAAGCCCCCTCTGATGTTGGACTTGAGAATTGAATCACATCTTCCGCTTGCAAAGTGGATATCGAGACAGTCGATAGTGCTAGATTTCGCATCGTGACGGATGTTGGCGTAGACAAGTAAATGCTGTGAAGCTTGATCAAGTCATTTACATAATCTCTCATTGAGCGCGTATCAAGCCCTAACCCTAGATTAAGACTTTATCACCACTAACGCTGAAGTCGTTCAAGGAACTTATACTAGTCTAAGCTCCCTCCCCCAAAAGATGCAAGATGGTTCAGGATTGGATGTAATACAAGGAGTGTCCAAGGGAATGAATCAAAAACGTGATCCCCAATGGTATGACTGAGCTGAGTGTTGTCAAACACACGAACAAAGATCCTAGCTAGTAGCAGTTGTCGATCTTGATGCAGACATAAATGGGATCAAGATACTTTTACCATGGGGTCGCTTAGTACTTCCCTTTTTCCATCGACACTGATGCTGAAATGCGAGTCAGGTCGCCGTCGGAACGACCATATACGATAACATTCAAGTGTGCGTACCTGGGCCCTCATATACTTCAGGAAGATGACTAATGCATACTGGCGACTAATACTAGTTGCTTTGCACTGCCAACTTGCCCAAAATTGCTTCCAGCATCGTGTTCCCACCCAGTCTCGCCACCTCGCCACGGGCTTGCGCTTCCAGCGACTTCAATACACCGCGGGTATATTCAAACGAGTGCGTCACTTCCTCAAGATAAGAGACTGCCTGGTGCTTGAGCGTCACGTTCTCGGATCTCTGACGGAGAACATCTACGAAATCATAAGTTCAAAAGACATCGAGCCAGCGATAGTGATCATACTCATTATGAATTTGTTGTCGGGATTTTCCCTGATGCCATGGATAGCCGGGAATGAAAACTTGCCCTCGGACAGGTCATCAGCGAACCCCTTGCAATCCGTATACTGGATGGACAGACGTCAGTGGAATGTATTATCAGCCGTGAACTAACCCACCGCATCGCTCTGCAGATTCATGTAGTCGTCGCGAATCTGGTACCAGATACCGAACAAGTCCACGAGTGGAATGTAGTCTCTAACGAAGAATCGTTCACGCAAGTCAAATCTCTTTGGGATGATTATCTTACATGTCAGCTTTGACGGTGGCACACTCTACCATCAATTTCACCGCAATGCGCAATGCTCCTGCAGTTTCTGGGCGTCGGATAAGCAAGGGATTGATTTGTCTTGGAATTATCAAGTACTCACTGTCTCTTACCATTTGTATGTACTCTTCCTCTGTGGGACACTGGAGGTGGTCACGCCAAAGCAATTCCTTCCCCTGGCCACGGTGTAAAGCCAACATTTCATCTAATCGATCTCGTCTCAACAAACAACCTCACTGAGAGAAAGAGCCCAACTTACCGTTAAGAATCTGAACAAAACGAAGACCAGAATTGGAGGGATTCTCGGCTTGATCCAGGTAACTAAGCTTGAGGACCTCTTGGTATGCGAGGAAACAGACGTAGTTGACGCAGTTCATGGTTTGTGGCACGCCATATACCTTGTGAGCAACTATGACTAAAGCTTTAGATCACTATCTTTGAGATTCTAAGATGCGGTACCTAGCCTGCCTCTCCGTAACTCAGAATCGTCTTCGATGTCATCCATTCTGCAACAATGGAATATAAGTACTTGTAGTGCGAGCAAGAATGCATCGACGTTACATCAGACTCGCATCATGGAGTAATTCTGACGCGCGGAGGATTGGCTCAAGTTGAGCCGAAGGTACTCGAAGCCAATGGTTGAATGCGTGAATAAAGTGGTTGCAGACTCTTTTTCCAGGGGAAGACGCAATGTATGTGTAAGGCTCTAGCAGTCCCTAGTCCTGAAGCGTCAGCCAAAAAGCTTGATCTAAAGAAATGCTCTAGACATGCCGCTTCTTGCTCTGCAGTCCACTGAGGTGATGGAGCCGATAACGACGACAGAAGGTCGTCGATGAACTGGGGGTGTTGGGCCATGGTGATGTATTCCTGTAGGTCTGACCAATTAGACTGTGGTATGAACTGGACGTTGCTATTTGGGTTCGAGCTGCCTTTGCAGGTTATGACAGGGTAGCTCTCATGATCACGATTCCTCGGTCGTACACACGTACCGAATAGCTATTTCGGTACCGGATACAGAACAGTCAACTCGATAGACAAGAGATGGCCACCCCAAATTCTTGACAGGATGTGAAGAACTTGCCGGGTTTGCTACGGACGTGCAGCCCGCACCGAACGATGGATATGCCTGCCCACGCGCTACCGGCGATGATGGTGTGTCGCGTCCAAGTACACCAAACCCTAACCTTAAACTAAGACTTGAAGGCTTAAGCTTGTCTACTTCCGTCGTGACCAGTCATCCATCAGAAAGCTCAGAAATGGCGCCCTCGAGAGCGAAACAAGAGTCCTCGGCAGCTGGCACCTCGAAAGAACGACCGCACAGAAAATTCAAAAGTCATCCATACTCCAACAAACCACGACGGCAGCCGACTCGCGAGGACGCCCTTCCCGGCCTGCAGAAACTCAAGTCCACCCTTCGGCAAACAAAACGTCTTCTTGCGAAGGATAGCCTGGCAGCGAACGTTCGCGTGGAGACGGAGCGTCGCTTGAAATCCCTCGAGGCTGACCTAGCCCGCGCTGAGCTGTCTCGAAAGGAAAGACAACATGCAACGAGATACCACAGAGTCAAGTTTTTCGGTGAGTGGTCCGGGGACTGATTGCTGTCTGCAGAGATATCTTATCCTTGTCATCTCATGTACAGAACGCCAAAAGGTTGTTCGGAGAATAAACCAAACGAAGCGCAGCATAGAGGACTCGGAAGGGAAAGCGAGGAGGAAGCTCGAATCGACGCTGGCCGATCTGAGGGTGGACCTAAATTATGTTCTGGTAAGCTTGATCTTTCCTTGAAAAATCGGTCGTGTTTCGGGCCGCTGACGACACTCGTAGCACTATCCTAAAACCAATAAATACGTCTCATTGTTCCCTCCCGAAGTCCGACAGTCGGGTTCTACAGATGAACCAATTACATCATCGTCGGGCGACAACGAGGAACGATCGAGAGTGCGCGAGATAATACGTCAGCAAATGGAACGCGGGGAGCTCGGTGCCGAGCCCGAAAATGAATTAGGAAAACTAGGAGAGGAAAGCAAGCAGTCGGTGTTACGGAAAAAGGCTGCTGATGCGCCTCTCTCGAAGAAACCTCGCTCCCACGATGATGATGTTGCAGGCGATGATTTCTTTGGAGACGACAATGACGAAGAAGAAGACTCTGAGCAGAGCGAAGGGTCCGACATTTAAGTGGCGATGGCTTCGCACACCACTGGCATGTCCCATTCATTAATGTACTCACAGCATTATACCGAATTATCATGCAATCTTTGGGGACGTCCATGATGGCTAGTTCTTGTGACCACTCAAACCACCGTCTCGTCCTCGTTGAAGCATCCCTTACCTTGAGCAGCTGCTGCCTCCATCTCCCAAATCAAGACATCCGAGCGTCGGACCCCTTGTTTCCGGACACCGATTCATCGGAGATACCCGTGGGCTCGATCATCGATCGACCCTAATATCATCGCTCCATAGCAACATGCTGGCACTTGCTAGATATGTCGGAACGATGTTTCTGGATAATAGACTTGTCGCCGACCCTTGACGCCGATCGATTCGTCGAACAGTGGCGAGCGTCAAGTCAGGGTGAAACACGGCACTTGCTCCCTGGGGCTCTATTTCGAGCATCCATCCAGTTGACATGTAGGTACGAGATTGCCTTGTTCCTATTAATGACGACATATGTATGACCAGGTTTAGAGATCATGAGGACCCTAAGTTACAGTGTACATGCCTCGCGGGCCGGGGCTGAGTACAGGCTTAGCAATCGCACCTTAACGGTCATATTCAAGTGCAGTACACAATCGTCCTCGCTACTTAGCACATACTATATTGCCAACATATCCGAATATATATATATATTACAACCACCGAAGGTCAAACGAAATATCCGCAGCTGCTGATTAGGTGAGAGAGAAGCGACGAAACATGAACACTGCTCGACCCCGAAAGGGTCGGGCCATATGTACACAGACGCGAACTTGAACGTGCACGCATCCCGTAAGGTCACCAGCTATTCCTATACCGACAGCTTGTTGAGGATCGCTTCTAACTTGGGGTTCCCGCCGAGTCTTGTCACCTCAGCACGCGCTTGCGCTTCCAGCGAGCCCAATACGCTGAGGGTATATTCGAACGAATGCGTCACTTCCTTGAGGTACGCGATCGTGTGATGTTTAAGCATTGGATTCTTCGGCCGTTGGTGGAGCACGTCTGTGAAGAAGATCATGTATTTTGACCGATAATGGATAGGTGGCAATCGTACTTATTATGTACTTGCTATCGGGCTTGTTGCGGATGCCGTGAATGATTGGGAACGAAAATTTTCCCTCTGTCAGGTCTTCAGCGAATCCCTTGTGATCCGTGTACTGCATTGATGACATCTTAGACGAGTAAAGAGTCAGATACAAAGTCACCTACCTCGCAGCTCTGCAGATTCATGTAGTCGTCGCGAACCTGAAACCAGATGCCCAGCAAGTTGACCAGCGGAACGTAGTCTCTAAGAGGGAATTATTGATGTGCATTGGACCGTGGCACCTTGCGGCGTACTTACATATCAGCATTAACGGTGGCGCACTCGATCATCAATTTTATTGCAATCCGTAGCAATCCACCTGTCTCTGCACATCAGATGAGTAAGATCTCGCTTTATCTCGTCACTGATGGATACTTACTGTCTTTCACCATTTGTACGTACTCTTCCTCTGTGGGACACTGGAGGTGGTCGCGCCAAAACAGGTCCCAGCCCTGGCCGCGGTGCAGCGCCAACATTTCGTCTATTCGATCTCGTTAAAATTGGGTCACACGGCGAGAGATGCGAATTACCATTGAGGATTTGAATGAGGCGGAAAGCAACGTTTGACTGATTTCCCCGCGGAAGGCCCAGTTGAAAGATGTACGACTTCTCAGTCCGATCCATGTAAGGAATCCTGAACACCTCTTGATACGCAAGGAAATATACGTAGTTCGCGGAGTTGATGGTTTGGGGCACGCCAAAGATCTTGTGGGCAACTTATGAAAGATAGCGTTAGATGAGTATATAATCTACGATACTCCGCCGAAAACGCCGTACCTGGTTTGCCACGTCTCAGCTCCGAATCGTCTTCGATATCGTCCACTCTGTGACAACGTGAGTGCTCGTAGTGCGGAAGGAGAGGGTGCCATAGTTACAGGAGACTCGCGTTGTGCAGTAGATCTACTATGCGAACTATTGCGTTGAGTTGGGCCGCAGGCACTTGAAGCCAGTGATTGAGTGCTTGTATGAATTTATTGCGGAAGCCTTTCCCCGGTGAGGATGCCACATATGTGTAGGGCTCGAGTAGCGTCTAGGCTTGCGGCGTCAGTGAAAAAGGACAAGTGTAACGCTCTACGACATACCGCTTCTTGTTCCGCAGTCATCTGAGGAAACGGTGTCGATAAAGATGAAAGGATGTTGTCAATGAATGGGTGATTCATATCGGCGAATTCCTGCAGATCCTACCTGCCCGAACCCGCGGTATAAAAACGGCTGAGGGATGCCAAAAAAGCCAAAAAAAGACTGCCAGTCACAGGGGTAAAATTTGGCCGATTCCGTACCGCTCCCAATTTCGGAACTAGCGTTAGATCACTGCACTGTCTTGAATGGAGAGTTCGGAGAGAGTTCTCCTTCTGTGGGCAGTCTTTGAGGCGCCACAATATGAGTGAGACTGATAAATTGGAAGCTCCATTATTCTCTGTTTCGTACGGTATGCGGTCCGTTTGCTTCAGTGAGTGATATCTAGGGACTCATCTTTGGCAGATCGTGTGCCACTGCAGCTCGTGCGAAGGAATGAGTTCAATGGCGTTCACAGCACTGCGGCACTGGCGCAAGCTGGGCCAATACATTTTCAAACTTTAAGCGTTGGAAACTCTTATTTTTTTCCCAAGTCTCCTGCAGAAGAAGTGCCTGTCTGGTAATTTGTCTGCGGGAAAAACGTCGCTGACAGAGAAGATTCCGTTACTTACAAGAAAGTCGGATGTAGAGAAGGAGGCCCACGTCAAACGTTTGAAGCGTGAAGCCGTGATGACCCGGGGTGATGCGGCATGTCTCACCTGTGATCTCATCCGGAATTTTGCGAATGGGTAGTGACTAGTGAAGGACCGGATGTCAACCACCTTGCACCCACTGAGCAACGTTGGCAAAGTGAGACACTCGTCATCCTATTTCGTGACACTTATCTCCGGTAAGCGGCCATATACTCCACTTTTGGTACTCTCGTCCCAGAGTCAGCGCCACGGTACTTATGGAGTGGCGTCCGCGGCTAACACTGGTCAAGTTGCCGTATTGAGAGATAACAGTCATGCAACTCAACGTTGTTGTTTGAGTTCAGGAGGCTCACTTCTATCCATAACCTGCACCTTTGTGGGTGCGTGTGATCGCACAATGAGAAACCGGGTGATTTGGAATCATGGACATACTTCCATAACTAGTATGGTGACCATAACCGCGCCCTGCAATTGTCAGGCGTCGTTTGTTATTATACAGGTTTGTACAAGATGAACCCAACGAAAGTCCCCACGTACGAAACAATACATAAAAGCAATACATGCCAAATGCGAAGAGAAAGCTAGATTGGATGTGATGATTGAAGAGCGTGGAAAACATACACGACACCAAACATACACTGGTCGAACGAATATAGGGATACAGTCCTAGTTATCTGATGACGAAGATTAGACTCTTATCAACGAGTTAAACCAAAAGAGTGCTCAACTGGATAATCAATAAGTGCCTTGAACGTCGTCAAATCCCATCGGAACATCAGGTATTGGTCTGTCCGACCGAAGAGCAGGAGGTTGCTCTCTACTGATGGCCGATTCCCAGCAAAGATCTGCATATGTCTCCAGAGGTGCCAACACAAGATCTGCGTCCATGTCTTCTAGCCAATCAGAGTCATAACCGGAGCGGTCATCGCGGGGCATAACTCTGCACAATTCCCTATGGAAGATAGCAAGGAGGACCTCCTGCTGGGCGATGGCCTGGCGGACATCACTGGAACATGACTTTGCGTATAACGCGGTGTTGAATTCATGGGCAGAGACCGGTCCAGGACTGGGTGATGGTGGACGATACCAAGGGCTATCCGAAGGAATGGTGACATACTGGGCGTCGTCTGATAGAGATGACTCCGAACGAATCTCGCCGCTGTCATCATAGTGAGAAGGCGCCAAAATGGCCGGAGCCCACGCCCACGAATCGAAGGAAAACGAGACTTCGCTATCTGAGTCATCCTCGTCGGAGAACGGCGAATGCGGAAGACAAGCTCTGAAAGGATGGCTAGCGAATTTGAAGACGTTGGCATCGCCGGAATCCTCCGGCTTGAGGACAGATTTACTGGGCTGCAAGACTCAGTCGGCTACAATGACAGAACGGACACGACAAGACTCACATAGTGGACTCCGTCGATCCACGACTGAATGGATTCACTGTCTCTATACATCTGCTTGCACGGTATGGGAGATGATCTGACACCTCGGAAAGAGTGGGATAGTTCGGAAGAAGAGAACGCCATGTCCAAGGAGAGAAAATCTTGACCAGCAACGCGAGGACGAGAATCTTGAAACGTCATATTAACATACATCGTGAGAGAGCAGATAAAAGCAGCGAAGCCCAGCTACGCAGGAAGGGGGGGAGGGATGTGCTAGCCATTGTCAATGGCGCAGTTTTTATGCAAATATGTTATGTGGCTGCATACGGGGCGGGGAAGACCAAATTTGATGTCAAAACAATTGCTGCTATTGTTTTAGACCTGTCAAGCGGCTGCAACGTGTTGCATCAAGGAATGCACCACACACACGGCCACGTGATTGGGAGTACCAAAACAATATCAACGAACAATAGGCAACGCACACACTGAGATAAGCCACGAACAAAGTTCACTGGAACCAAGTTTCGGACCTCGTGGTGGGATAAGTAGCCACGAGCAAAGACTGTATTGTTCCTTCCGAGGTGTCCGACGGTCCCGAACTATTTTTTTCTCTCTACTTCCAAACAAAAAAACTAGCAAGTACTAAGCAAGTGCAAGAATAGTTGTCAAGATCGTTGCTTACTGTGGTACTTTGCATTCCGTCGGACACCAAGCGTGTTTCATCGTCGCTTGTCCATCGTCCAAGGCTTCAGGTAAACTCTGCCCAACAATAGGTTGTGTCTGCCTTCCGCCATCCTCACCACCTCCTCAAAAGCATCCCAGCAACGCTCGTGGACTCGGTTCCTTTCTATTCGCTCAACATCACGTAGGCGCGGAGAAGTGGCAGGAGCTTTCGAGTTGTCCGCAACCGCTGCTTTTGGATTCCATACATTTCTTGAACCAGAGTAATATTTGTTATGGACCCAGATGGTGTGAGCCTTGCGAAGTTGGTTCAAGTTGCAAACGACTTGATGAGGAATTCCGCGGTATTGCGCAGAGTTCACGAGGAGGCTCAGTGTGCCATCTACTGTAATGAATGAGGGTCCGCAAGCAAAGGTTGATGGATCGACGTACTTCGCTGCTGAAATGTCTCGAGAAAACGTTCGTGTCTTGACCTCTCCGGGCCCGAGAGCCGATTGTGTTGAAGTTCTCGAACAGCCTGTGCTGCGCCATCAAACACGGGCCTAAAGAGGCTGTGGAGCTGTTTTCGAGCGGCATTGTTGTGTAGAACTGACGCAGAGCTCGCACGTAGGAAAAGACGATAGAGAGAGGTGAAAGAGTCGGAGGTCATAGAAACAAACATATCACGTGATGCCATACGGACACCTCGGATCGCCGCATCTCCGATGTTCGATACGCTCCGTGGCTAGATCGGTGCGAATCATTTAAGTAGTTACGAGTCGATCAAACGGACAGCCGTCCTACTTGGATATTAAGAATACATTATAAGTTAACCCGAGCCACTTGGAATCAGGTACGGTCTCCTCGGGTCAGCATGCCGTACCTGGGAAACCGAAATCGTCCCACGCTACAAGCCTGAACGGCCTTGATCAAGACCTCCCGCTTGCCGCGTGTACCGGAAGGTGCTGGATGCCCGGTTTCCTTGGAGGTACCTGTGTAGTACGATCGGTAACGGCGAACTGGATCTTTGGTGAGATTGATCGTCTTACTGATACCAAGACAGCTTTCTGCCATGGAACAGAAACCTTGCGCGCTGTCTGGATGACGAAGGTGGCGTCCGGGCTGTCCAGCTCCGGGTTTGCAGGACTGGCTCTTTGGTGGATGTCATGCATCGATCGCGCCCGCGGATTCTGGACCCACGATCATAGCACGCCCTTCCCTACAGGTCAAGACGTGTATTTGCGCTCACCTGGCTTTGCATCTCCTGAAATTAAAACGGCGTGGTACTAGCGGTATCAAGCGGGCAGATAAACTCCCTTTCAAGTCCGTCTCGTTATATATGCGTTGTGAGCTCTAGCTTCTATTTAATTGTCCTTATAGTGGAGAATGCCGCCAAAGCGGGGGTGGCGAAATGCCATCGGGGACAAAGCAGTGGAGGTGGTAGCTTCAAGCGCCACAATAGACACCACAGTACTATGACATGGCCCAAAGCGTTGTCCACAACGTCCACACCACGAGTTGTGGTCATGGATACGTTCTCCCCTTATAAACACAGCTCATTCAGTTCCGTCCTTCTCGTCTTCTATCTTACCCATCTCGTCCGCGCTATCTTCACTTATCTCTGATCATGGATCTCAGTGCACGCCATGAAGCCATGGATTCCCAACGGTTTGATCCCATGCGCCGCAAGGTTCGTTCTCACCACCACCACCACCACTTGCCTCGTGGCTCATCTCTCCCTTAGAAGTATCCTTCGAGCCTTTCCATTGCCTCTATCGAAAACGACATGGGTCAAGTTCTGCGACGCCTATCCCAACCATCCCAAAGCGGCGTCGTCGGCGGCATCTGGAGCGACCATGAGCTAGTCCTCGTACCTCTAGAGGTCTCCCCTCAAAGACACTCCTTCGGTTCCCTCCTCGCAGAGTCTGTCACCTCCACATCCAGCTCTGAATCCGCTGTATCGGCTGCACCCTCATCCACCTCTGCGTCGACATACTTTACGACACCTTCTCTCACCGCTGAGAGCAGTCAGCGAACATCACCTCCTGCCTCCCCTTCTCAAGAGAGACGTCGAGTAGATACGTATGACCGGGAGGACCTCATCATCACCCGCACCATCATCCGTCCCGCGCCGCAGCCTTCCGTCAGGGGCATGTTCTCCCGTCCCTCGAGTCCCCTGATGGGCTCACGCCCGGTCAGCCCGCTCTCCCGCCCAAACACCCCTGCATTCAGGGCGCTCAACTGCTTCCGTTCCGGTGCCTTCGACAAAGAGCTCGATGATGTGCCGACGGAGCGGGGCGTGGTCTCTCCGCAGCCAGTCCTGCAGGTCATCGTCACGCAGACGCGCGAGCAGTACGAACAAGACCTTGCGTTCAAGGAAGTCCTCCAGGAGGTCTTCCCTGAAGCCGTCCGTCGTCGGCGGGTTGTCAACTAGTATCGTTTTCCACAGAGGAAGGAATGAAAGAAGAAAAAAGTAAAGCAAATGTACTCGTATGCTATATCTGTCGTTGATCGTAATCGTCTTAGTTATTTGGTAACGAAGGATTGCAGGGAGGCTGGTCTTCTCTCTGGTCTTCTTTTCCTTCCATATTTTTTAAAAACTCTGCATGCCACCATATTTTCTACTCTCGTTCTGGTCTCTCCTTTTCCATATTCAACTACTGTACTATCACTCGGTCTGTGTCTGTGTCTATGCATTGTATGTATGAAAGTCATTATGGACAGTCGTGTCGTGTACTATGTACTATGCATCGATCATCGCTTCCGGTTCAACAATCGAGCGGGACGTCGGTCGGACGTCGCGTGTCATCAAAGGGCTTTGCCAGAGGCGTGTAACAAGCTCGCTAAATTCGAGACAATTGGCACTGCCAGCATGCTCAGGCCCGGTGACCATCCCTCTGACGCATGGATTCGACCGTGCCGCAGATATGATCCCATGTGACGATTTATAAATTACTGATCAATTCAATACGGATTCGCGGCATCATAGCAGAATTGCAAAGTGCTGTAAAATGCGGCACCGTGCCAGCGAAGTCCTCAATATATTGCAAGAGTTCGCCGGCGAGTCATGTCATGTAATACCCGTCCGTCCGTTCCGTGTCATTATATATATGTACGTTCAAAGAATTTCATTTCGCTCAATGAAACTTTAGCGATGACTCGGAGCACCTTGAGCCTCGAGGATAATGAGCAGTCGCCGTGTCAGGTAGGCGATTCGATGTTCGTTCCCGGCGACGCCGTCCCACGTCACAGGGATCCTCCATCATTCCGTTCGATGAGCAGCAGCGACCCCGGCCTACCTACCCTCGCGATCGCAGTCCTACATCATCCTCTTGTCATCCTCACCCAACGTAGTCGACCTCGATCACTAGATGCGGCACGCCAAATACACGTGCAATAATGTCTCTACCGGCGTCCGGCGATCAACGCATTCGAAAAATGTTGTTCGAAATCAACACATTTGATCAATTAGACGCGCGCCGAGCAGGCCCTACGTGGATCACGACGCTGCGATCACAAACCGCCACCGTCATCGTTTTCAGCTTGGCACAGGACACACTGGCATGGCCAATCGACGCCCAACATGCGAGATCCAGAAACGCCGTCGTCGCTCCGTATATGTGGACTAGGTATAAGTACCTTGCCAACGAGCATGCGGCGCAAGGATCGCTTGCCAGTGTAATTATAATCTATCCTCGTGATCGGTCTTACCCCCCGACGTCATTGGCGGTCATGGGACTCGGTGAAGCGGTTTCTTGCGTTCGAGACGCGTCGTGAGCTTCGCCCGTAGGGAGAGTATACATGTTTACGTGTGATTCAATGACCGCTTCGGCTGCCTGCGTGCGTATACGCAACGTTTTCATTTGAGAACGCTGTAAGTTTTCCAACGACGGGGGGTTGAATAGAGTTCGATTCACCGGGCAATGAAAGAACGACTCACCAGCGCGAACGAAACACCGCGGTAAACGAACCCAAAGACTTCCTTGAAGTCGGAGTGTGATCGAGGTAGACCTGCCTCAACCAGACGACGGACAGCAAGCTTTTTCAGCACCTGAACACATGCGTTAGCATACATGCATGATACGGCATTAACGAGCAAAGGACGTACGAGCTTGTTGGCACACTCGATCGCATCGCCAGTCTCACAGTCCTCCCGATTGATGCTGACCGCTTTCCCCTTTCCCTTTCCGTTGAGGGACTGACGTCGAGGAGGCTCGACGGCACCAAACACGTCCGTCCCCGGATCCCCTTGTTTGCGACGAACTTTGGCAGGGAGCTCCGGTACCTTGAAACCTCCATTCCTGTCCCCTGTCTTGCCATTCCGGTTCGCGGACGCCTTGGATCTGGGGATGTGCAACATGACTTCCCTCGCCCGACGCAACGCTTCCTCTTCCGCATTGTCCTTTTCCTTGCCCTTCATCTGACCCCTGTCTTGCGCTGCGCTCGGCCGCGGCAGTATGCGTTTGTTCGCGCCGAGATCTCCGAGCGTGGTAGTGCTAGCGAGTAAACGCGCAGGCGGCTTGCGAGGCGTTGGGTCATCCGGACGTGGTGCGCGCGGGGCAGGCATGATGCGCGCAACACGCACGCGGAGCGGTGGGGTCCCCACGGAGGTGGACATCGCAGCGGGCGACAGCTGTAGTAGAGGGGGATGTAGCAGTGCGTTTGTCTCTCCGTAGATGACGATGTCGGTGGTCTCGGGTCCGTCTACGAAACGGGGAACACTACATGAATCCGATGGGCAGGATAGAATGGTTTGGAAAAACGCACCGGTGTCGCCTAGAGACACGTGAACGCCGACTTTCGTCCTCTTCGGGCCATGTGCGTCATGCGGGGAAGCAACTAGCGGAGACAGACACAGTATATTTTCGAAATAAATTTTGGTCAACGTCGCATACGGGTGAATGTCCCTGAGCACAAGTTGCCGGTCAGCCCGCCGTCACACACGAACCGCGAAGAAAGGAAGAGACGGGTGCCGACGCACATGTAAACATCCAAACTATCGTCCGTCCATACGTCCTGCATACGAACGGTGCCTTTGAACCTCAACGACTGCCGTCCGCGCATACTCTCCAACGCCAGCGCGAGTGGGTTATGCATCAGCTCGCGTGCGAATGCGTCGGACCGCGATGACAATGAGCACGACGGCGAGTCCTGCAGCAGTGCCGATGACGACGCCAGGCGGGCCGAAAAAGCGATGCCATCAAGATGGAGGTAGGAATCGGGGAGCGAGAGCGCGCCGCGGTAGAGGAGACGGTAGAGGGAGTCGGCACCTGAGCTTACGGGTGTTTGGGGAGTCATCACGAGAGACGCGTTGTTTGTTCTTGTTTTACATAGTATCGATCCCCATTCACAACTATTCTAGCAATGCATCCCTCTTCGAACCTTCTACGCCCGTCTTTTGGAGTGCTTCTGGCGATACGAAAAGGACACTCAAGATCCACCGAATCAAGGAAAAGCTTGCAAAAAGGCTTCGTGAACCATTTCATCGCGAGAAAGATCATTGACAACCATGTACGCATACAGGTGAAATCGGCTTCCGGTTACCCAACGATCGCCTGTCATGGTCCACGCTAGAGGTGAAACTCGAAAGAGGTATAGGCCGCTCAACTGGCCAGATCGAGTTGTTCAGGAGAAGATCAAGGTGCATACAACCTCGGTGCAGAGGGAAGTGGACAAACGCTCCCCGTGGAGGCTATCGATCTCCGACGGCTTCGATTCTTTCCTCATGGTGAGAACAATGTATTTAACCTTGAGCTTAATATGGTGCTTGCATTGACTCGACATCTAAACGTTCTCGTTGAATCTGTAGACGACCATGGTACCATTATTACTACCATAGTGACCCGTCACTTCGCCAGCCGCCGCATCTGGATCGGATAGAACCCAGGATATTCATGCTTTCCGTATGGAAACGACGGGAAGGTCCAGGCTCAAAGTGACCACGGCGAGATGATGCACTCAGCACCCTTCTCGTAAAATACAGCGGGGGTAGGCTAGGTATGTATTGATTGGGTAACCCTTATTGATCAATGATCATGAACATCATGAATTGATAAATGTGATACTCGTCCGATTCGGATGGAGCTACTTGAGACGATTCTTGCGCAAAATCGGATCTGGTTTCAGACTCGGATGTTGATGTTTGCAAAAACAGGTCGGCAATATTTTTCGACTTCGGAAGTGCCGGCTATCCATACATACAAAAATACTCGTCTAGTACGATATCGGTTGGCAGTGGGTCTGGAATAATTCTCGACCCGATCTCTCTTCTCATCGAACGCCCGTGTATGAGTAGTCTCCTGTAGGCAGACCCTTAGGCAGGAATACAACCGTTCCTTCACAATGGGAGGAGACTAGTAGTGTACGGGCAAGCGGCATTGCAAGCCTGATCCAGAAGGACCTGTCGTTTCGAAGCGTCGGATGTCGGATGTCGGAAGTAGATGAGGATCGATCGCCGACGCGTCTTCCGTTTCCTCCTCGCCCTCACGGTGACTACTGCTTCAACACTACGTTCCACAGTTCTTCGACACTACGCTCACGCTTAGAATTCCGATATGGCGACAAACGAGACAGGCGGTTTTGAAAATATCCAAGAGAAATTTGGCCGCTTCAGGATCCTTATCATTGGGCGGGCGAACGCCGGAAAGACGACTATTCTCCGCTCAATCTGTAACACTACCGAAAACCCGGAGGTCTATAATGCAAAAGGCAAGAAGGTGCGTACCTTGTTTGATACATACGGATGATTGGGTTACCAAACCGTGCGCACTGCGACTAGATCAATCTGACCCAGGTCGAGGGATCCAGTGGGGTGAGTATCATTGCATACAACATATTGGACTCTGAGCGAGGTGAATCTTTACTAATGCACGCTAGCGCGGAATGCACGACATCGAGAATGAATTGATTTTCCGGAGCAATGACAAATTCGTCTTTCATGACTCGCGGGGCTTCGAAGCTGGTTCTGCAGAAGAATTCAAACGACTGAAGGAGTTCATCGCAGACCGTGCGGAGACGACGTATCTCAAGAAACGGATTCATGCCATTTGGTAATAGCTTCAAGTTGGGATGTGCGGGTTGAAGAATCATTAACTGGTGATGATTAGGTACTGTATCCCAATGGATAAATTGGAACGGGCAATCCAACGTTCCGAAGAAATGTTTTTTGATGAATGCGACACGAGAAATGGTGAGTCACGGCATGTTCAAAAAGGTTTTCTCGAGCTCACAACTTGTCCAGTGCCTGTTATTGTGTTGTTCACCAAGTTTGATGCACTGTTGACGGTAGCCATGGGCAAATTAGGTGGTAATGATCGAAGGCTGCCAGTAGAGGAGAAAAAGGCAAAGGCACATGGGCTCATAGATGGAATTTTTGACAATGCCAATGTATGGGGACGTCTCTGTCAATTGAAGCATGCACCAAAATGTAGTGTTCGGATTAGAGGTATTTATTATCTTTTCTAATGAAGAATTCAGCTCATGGAATTTGTATACATGGAAGAAATGCACAACTTGAACTCGGATGTGGGGTGTAACATATTGCTGGAAAATACAGCAAGGGCTCTGAATGATGAGGCTTTACAAATGCTATTTGTGACTGCACAGGAAACAAGCATAGCATTGTGTATAAGATATGCAGTTCGAGAGTAAGCACTAAAACGTGAACATTCTGTTGAGAAAGCAGATGCTTAAACTTGAAAAAGTGTTATATCTATTTTGGACAGACAGCAGCAATCAGCACTTCCAAAATTCCTAAAGGGAAACATGGATCCTACAAAACTTGCAAGATGGTTTCCACACTTTTGGGTGAGATAACTTTATCTGAATCAGATTAAACACAATCAGAGTTATGTCAATTAATTGCATTCTATTTTGGGAAATACAGAAAGTGAGTTGTTTATTGGGGCAAATGAGCTGCTAAAGATAATCATTACATGATTTATATTATCCTCTGGAAATGATAGTATGTGAGTGGTGCAATGTGAAATGTGCCAGAGAGTGGCGATGCTGATGATGCCATGTCCATTCATTCTTCATTGTACTCTGGAAATCAAAGAAAGTGAGTTGTAAATATGCCAGAGAGTTGTGGTCCTGATGGTGCCATGTCTATGCATTCATCATTCTGTACTGGAAATCATAGGGAGTGAGCTGTGCATTATGGGATGTGCCAGAGAGTGCTGATGCTGATGATGCCACATTGTTTTTCATTCTGCTCTGGAAATCACAGCCAGTGAGTCATGCATTGTGGAATGTGCCAGAAAGTGATGATGCTGATGATGCCATATATATTCATTCTTCATTCTGCTCTGGAAATCACAGATAGTGAGTTGTGCATTATGGAATGTGCCAGAGAGTGGTAATGCTGATGATCCCATGTCATTTTTCATCTTTCTCTGGAAATCACAGGGAGTGAGTTGTGCATTGTGGAAATGTGCCAGAGAGTGGTGATACTGATGATACCATGCCTATTGTTTCTTCATTTTTCTCTGGAAATCACAGACAGTGAGTTGTGCATTGTGGAATTTGCCAGAGAGTGGTAATGCTGAGGATGTCATGTCCATTAATTTTTTATTCTGCTCTGGAAATCACAGTTGGTGAGCTGCAGAATGTGCCAGAGAGTGGTGATGCTGATGATGCCACATCCATTCATTCTTCAATCTGCTCTGGAAATCACAGCTAGTGAGCTGTGCATTGTGGAATGTGCTAGAGTGGTGATGCTGATGATGCCATGTCCATTCATTCTTCATTCTGCTCTGGAAATCACAGACAGTGAGTTGTGCATTGTGAAATGTGCCAGAGTGGTGATGCTGATGATGCCATACCCATCCATTCTTCATTCTGCTCTGGAAATCACAGCCAGTGAGTTGTGCATTGTGGAATGTGCTAGAGAGTGGTGATGCTGATAATGACTGTCATGTTCATTCATTTATAATTCTGCTTCTGGAAATCACAGTTTGTGAGTTGTGCATTGTCATGGAATCTGCCAGAGAGTGGTATTGCTGATGATGCCATGCCATTTTCCATCCTTTTTTGGAAATCACAGTTTGTGAGTTGTGCATTGTAGAATATGCCAGAGAGTGGTGATGCTGATGATGCCACATCCATTCATTCTTCAATCTGCTCTGGAAATCACAGTTTGTGAGCTGTGCATTGTGGAATGTGCTAGAGTAGTGATGCTGATGATGCCATGTCCATTCATTTTTCATTCTGCTCTGGAAATTACAGAGAGTGAGTGGTGCATTGTGGCATGTGCCAGAGAGTGGTTGATGCTGATGATGCCATGTCATTTTTCATCTTTCTCTTGAAATCACAGGAAGTGAGTTGTGCATTGTGGAATATGCCAGAAAGTGATGCTGATGATGCCATGCCATTGTTCATTCTTCTCTGGAAATCATAGTTTGTGAGTTGTGCATTGTAAAATATGCCAGAGAGTGGTGATGCTGATGATGCCATGCCATTTTTTGTCTTTCTCTGGAAATCACAGTATGTGAGTTGTGCATTGTAGAATTTGCCAGAGAGTGGTGATGCTGATAATGCCATGCCATTTTTCATCCTTCTCTGGAAATCACAGTTTGTGAGTTGTGCATTGTGGAATCTTCCAGAAAGTGGTGATGCTGATGTTGATGATGCCATTTTTCATTCTTTTCTGGAAATCATAGTCAGTGAGTTGTGCATTGTGGAATTTCCCAGAGAGTGGTAATACTAAGGATGCCATGTTTTCATTATGCTCTGGAAACCACAGGGAGTGAGTTGTGCATTATGGAATGTGCCAGAGAGTGGTGATGCTGATAATGCCATGTCCATTTATTTTGTATTCTGCTCTGGAAATCACAGGGAGTGAGTTGTGCATTATGGAATGAGCCAGAGCGTGGAATGCTGATGATGCCATGTCCATCCATTCTTAATTCTGCTCTGGAAATCACAGCCAGTGAGTTGTGCATTGTTGAATGTGCCAGAAAGTGGTGATGCTAATGATGCCATGCCATTTATCATCCTTCTGAAATCACAGTTTGTGAGTTGTGCATTGTGGAATGTGCCAAAGAGTGGTGATGCTGATGATGCCATGTCATTTTTCATTTTTTTCTGGAAATCACAGGCAGTGAGTTGTACATTGTGGAATTTTCCAGAGAGTGGTAATGCTGAGGATGCCATGTTTTCATTCTGCTCTGGAAACCGTAGGCAGTGAGTTGTGCATTATGGAATGTGCCAGAGAGTGGTGATGCTGATGATGCCATGTCCATTCATTCTTCATTCTGCTCTGGAAATCACAGACAGTGAGTTGTGCATTGTGAAATGTGCCAGAGTGGTGATGCTTATGATGCTATGTCATTTTCATCTTTCTCTGGAAATCACAGGAAGTGAGTTGTGCATTGTGGAATATGTCAGAGAGTCACTGGTGATGCTCATGATGCCATGCCATTTGTCATCCTTCTCTGGAAATCACAGTATGTGAGTTGTGCATTGTAGAATGTGCCAGAGAGTGGTGATGCTGATGATGCCATGTCATTTTTCATTCTTTTCTGGAAATGACAGTCAGTGAGTTGTGCATTGTGGAATTTGCCAGAGAGTGGTAATGCTAAGGATGCCAACATTGTCCATTCATTTTTCATTCTGCTCTGGAAACCACAGATAGTGAGTTGTGCATTATAGAATGTGCCAGAGAGTGGTGATGCTGATGATCCCATGTCATTTTTCATCTTTCTCTGGAAATCACAGGGAGTGAGTTGTGCATTGTGGAAATGTGCCAGAGAGTGGTGATGCTGATGATGCCATGTTCATGCATTCTTTATTCTGCTCTTGAAATCACAGGCAGTAAGTCATACATTGATGAATGTGCCAGAGAGTGTTGATGCCAATGATTCTATGTTGATTCATTCTTTATTCTGTTCTGGAAATCACAGATGGTGAGCATTGCTTTGTGAAATTAGAGAATTACTGGTGATATTCATTATGCTATGTTCATCTTCTACTTGGAAATGATAGCATGTGAGTTTCACATTATTAGTGGAATGATTGAAAAGAGAAGTGATTGAAATGATATCATATTTGTATCTCACTTCAACAGTCATATGGAGTAAGTTATGTATTGTGCAATATATCTAAATAGTTGTAATTGAATATTAATTTGTGAATTTTATATCTATAGCGGGTATGTTATTGGTGATATCTTTACTGTCAAGATATAACTTATGTTATGTTATGTCTTGCTTTGTTTAGTTGGTGAGCTTGCAAAATATTTTGATGTTGATTCTTAATTACAATTCATCTCTTTGTATTTCATTGATTATAGATTGTAAGTTACACTTCACAATTCACCTCCATCATCATATTCATCTCAAAATACTCATTTTTTCTCATTGTAGCAGGTATTTCATGTCATGACACATTCAACAATTAGTTATGAATAATGAACTTTTTTCATTTTTAATTAGAAGGTACATTATTCATCTTATACTTGCATTTTTTTATTGACTGAATACTTCATCATTTCAAGGCTGTAAGTTGTTTTTGAAATCATATATCAGACAGATTTGAAAGCATTGTTTTATCACCTGCAGGATGTAATTTATTTTTAATTTTCTTATATGGCCTATATTAATATCTAATCTACAATCTCATTATATTCATCTTAGATGGTAAGGGTTGATTATGCAAATAAAATTTTGATGATATCTCATTTTTATAGAATGTGAATATCATTTATCATCTTTCTCCTGCATTTTGATATTATTGATGATCATGATGCAGATTATTCACAATGACAAAGTATGTAAATTCCTGCTATTGCCATTTGGTTTTAACATCTTATTATTCAGTCCAATATGAATTTGAGTCAATCATCCATTATGAAACCTCATCATATGGTAAATTCTTCCTTCATTTCACTTTGTATCAAAGTTAAATTGAAGACCATAGGATACATGGCAGCAAAGTGCACTTATGAGTATTGGTATGTTTTCTTAGAAATAATATTTTTTGTTCAACATAAAATTGCTTTATAGATATACTGCTTGTGATGGAGCATTCTTTCTATCTTTCCTATCAAAAAGATCCTCAACCACTTCAATCTGCTGTTACAAAGTATGAGAAGTCAAACATATCTGCAAAGGTGAAATTGGACATGGAGGATGTTTTCAATCAATATGGCAAAGCATCCAAGGATGAAAAGACTGAGATGATCTTGAATGTTGTTCTTCAGAATCGCATGAGTATGTAAAGCATATCATGTCATTAATATATTATTCAATGACCACTATATTTCCAGCAATGGAATAAAGTCCTTTTCCATGAAAGTTTGAACAAATTGTTTTGAAATAAAAAGTGAATGTCAAGAAAGGAAAGAAAAAGAATTGTAACAAGAAATCTATAGAAATGTACCCCTTGTGTGTACCAACTTGTATCATGCCATGAATTACATGTTAGTATGGAGACATGTAGCAAAATAGTTTGACATGTTACATGATGTCTAAAGTGTCACAAGGTATGCAGTTCAGATTTTTTTGTCCTGAGTTCCAGGAGAAACGACAACAGTATTTAAAAAAATGCTGTGACTGGATCCACCAATGAATTGGGAAGTATGAGGGGACTTGCATAGTGAGAGCCCAAGCTTAGCATACAGGATGTATATCCCCATTACTGTAAACACATGAATGAGATCCAGTCCCCCCATTCTCACAACACAACATAAGATATTCAGATTTTGGTCATGTTATGATTCAACTCAACCAGAAAGTATAGACCTACACAAAAAAGTGGAATATGTGAATGTTTAGATATGCAAGTGTGTGAGAGAGAGCATCAGACAAAAAAGAAAGAAATAACATGGACAGGACACAATGCTCAGCACAATTAGTAGTATTACTCCCCACTTTCATAGCCAAACAAACAAAAAAGGCTGAGCAAGCAAAAGAGGCACAAGAAACAAGACAGTGATTCCTCCATCTTTCCATCGAATCCGACCGACGAACAAAAAACAAAAAACAAAAATGAATACCGTACAGTGTCCTCACCAACTCGCATGCTGCATCCCCGACACCCCTGTTACCGGCGCCGACAAACGATGCATGCCTACATGAGGCGAAAGCGGAAGCGGAGGACGAGCAGGATAAACAGCCACCCATGTTCCCAGAAGCTGTCCCTGTAGTCCCTGATGCACTAGTGACACAAGCACAAGCAACGGTGCTGTTGCCGGCACAACATGGTATGGCGGAAACGACACATACACCAGCTGAAGCTGAAAAGGCTAGACAGTGGCAATCATTGGAGGAGGAGGTGGTGCTAGAGGTGCTACTGTGGATGGACAGCGGGATGTGGATGAGATGATGGAGCTGATGGAAGCGGATGATAAGACGGGGGATTGGATGGCAACGCACCGCCATTCGGACCGCTGACAAGCTAAGAATGAGAACCAGAGCTACATGCACTTCGGGGGCGTGATCGAGATCGCATTCGTCTTGAGCCCATCCGTGCCATCTGATGAAGCACCAGTTCAATTATGGTGATTTGTCATAAAATTAGCGCCCGATGACGTCTGCGACACGCTCAGAATCGGAAAGGGTGTGACATTGGTGTTGGCAGCCGTTAGGTGGTGGTAACACCCTTCGAGGTAGCGTTGGCAAGCGACGAAGGCGTCTCCGAGCCCGACCCACCAGACTCGGAGGACGAGAACTTGGAATCTTGACCGTGAGGATTCTTGCCTGCATCTAACCCAGTAGCCACATCCGATTGCAACGGTGACGCCTGCCCTCCATCTTCATGTCCCCCATTCTCCGACCCAGACGACGATGACGAGATCTTGCCATGCATCCCATCCACCCTCAGCACACCACACTTGCCCGTATCGACCGAAGACGACCTCAACCGATCGACAATCTCCTTCGTCCTAAATGTTTTCTTTCGCTTCGCGCTCGTCGCTGTCAAGAACGCAGGCAACAACGTCATCGTGCTGATGGCTGGAGCAGGAGCAAGAGGAGACACAAAATACGACGATCCATTGGGAAGTGATGGCGATGAAGGGTACGACCCAGACGCGGGCGTGGTCGTCGGCGATGAATGCGAGGTAGGCTACGAATTCGACGAACGCGTCGACCCAGCATCCATCACTTGGCAGAGGGCGTGAATTGCGATGACTCGTGGCTTTCCTCTGTAACAGGCGCCATTCTCTCACCGATCCATCCTGCGGCAGGCTTTGACACCGGCGGCAAAAGGGGCAGCGAAGACGAAGACGAAGACGAGCAAGGAGAGATAGAATCCCAGAATCCCTGTGAATATTTCCTCAACCCAGGACTGAAATTCGTCGGCAGCGATGAGCCAAGAGGATGCGTGAATGCGGAGCCATCGCTCGAAGCAGATCGGGCCGAGGAATCTTCCAGACCACCACTGCCGAGTTTCGTCTTGGAACAATCTTGCTCACCAGTGCCCGGGCGAATCCTCGACGCCTTTGTGAATAAATGCACCGAGGAACTGACGGGCGTCAATGACCTCACAGGCGTCGTCTGTGCAGACACCCCCTACCCGGACGGAGATACCGAAATGTGTGACAGTGGTCCTTGACGGAAAGACCCGTTCGGCGAAGGAAATACCACCGCGGCCTTGGACGATTCGCGACCATCTCGATTCGAGCCCGGCGCGCCCGAGGACAACACAGAGTACGAAGTGGAGAATCGACCGAGAAGCTTGACGGGGGTGGACGGATCCGATAGACTAGGCATCTCGCATGCAGCCACGTGGTCCGCATCGACCTCAACACCGAGCGGCTCCCCATCGTTGTCTCCGTGAACTTGAGGTGCTTCTACGCGCGTCGCTGCCCCGATAGGTGTATGTGAAGGAGGATCCGAGTCTGTCGTAGTCGTCGCAGATTCGTGTCCATGGTCGTTCTCTGTTTCCTTATCACAGTCGCGAACCCATTGATATTCGTCCTGACCCAAAAATGGCTTGTTTGGATATCAAGGCGAATGAGGTGAATGGGCGGAAGTAGGGGAAGCAAAAACATGCGAATGGGGCGCGAATGTCCTGGCTTGATTCGGGTTACGGCTTGTGGGAGATGATGCACCTGACAGCGCACAGAACATGAAGCACGTCAGCACTGCACAGGAGATAGAGCAAAAGAACACGAGGCTGGGGATTGAAAGACATAATCAACCACAGAGACCCCAAACAGAGCGGAAAGAATATGGAAAGGACAACGAAGACACGTCCAACTCACCAATGGGCTGAGCGCTATACCAATATCCATGTCCTCGTGCTGACGTGATGCGACCACTACGGAGCCACGGCGGGAACTGTGGTGATGGAACGCCATACTGAAACGGAGTAGGTGGTGGAAAGCGGAACGAGTGTATATGGGGGGTTGTAGGAGGTCCGCGGTGTGGGGAAGGGGCGTACCACCAGGCCGATGGCGAACCCGACTTGATTTCTGGTCTGAAGCTCGAGGGAGGCGGTGGTCGCCTCTCATCAGAGTGAGAGGTCGACTTCGATGGACGAGAGCGACTGGAACATATATCCGGATCCCATTAAATCTTCTCAGCTCTCCACGAACTCGACGATGGAACTTGAGCGTCGACGTCCGACTTGGCGTTCTCGACGACCCACGCAAGACTACCCCGGGCGGCCCGACGAGCTCCTGCGCCACAAGTACCCAACTCGCCCTCCCTTCCTCCACCTGTACCTCATCCATCTCAAGACCCACATCCGACGACCTTTTCTTCCCAGCATTCTTCTCCTTTCGATACGTCACCTCCCGTTCGTCGTCGTGCTGCTGATTCAGACTTGGCGCAGACATGGAAACGATCGCACCAACCACGACAACGTCCCGCCGAAAGAAATCGACGGCCTGATTGGGTGCGAGTACTCCCCGGCAGACCCTTGCGGCGGGATAGAGGGAAACGAGGAGGAGTGGTACTGGGCTTCTTTGGGCCATTGTGAGCGTGGAGGGTGTCGACTCTTCGGGTGCGACGTCGGATGTGCAGATCGAGGGACCGGTAGAACATTTGGTGAAAAAGTCGACGGTGTCGAGGGGGAGGAAGAGACAATAGGTAGAGGGGTCAAGTAAGCTACACAGAGTGGGAGAGGAATGGACAGTTGGCGAGGGCGGGTAGTCCTGCAGGTGACCGAGGTGCACCAGCGTGTTGCATCCAGGCCGTGGAATGTGCTCGTCCGACGAGTAAGTTCTTAGTTAGTCCAATATTCACTCTCTTGCTTGAAAAACATGACCAACGCCTCCACGCTGAACCGCGTTGTACATCTTCGCCTTCAATTCGCCCTCGTCGTTCTCTTTCATAACGCCAAACTTGCTGGACCACTCGATAAATCTTCTCGACTCTCCTGTCCGGACGAGTCGTTCTCGCCCGAAGTTCTTGGCTGACGGCAGCCCCGAGGGAGGGAGGGGTGGAAAAAGTGTAGGTTCCTTCCGTTTCTTGTTGCCACGCTTCAGCACGGCGCAGATTCTGGCGGTACGTTGCGGAACGCGGGCAACTGTACCTCCACATCAACGCCGACGACGGAATAAATAAACCGCTTGTTGTCTGCGAAGAAGGTCATCGTCGACCAGGTGACCATCCCTCTGAATACGGATTCGCGGCGTCAGCGACTCAGCGACGAGCGTCATAGCAGAATTGCAAAGTGCTGTAAAATGTGGCACCGTGCAGGCGAAGAGTCTTCAATATATCGCAAGAGTTCGCCGTCGAGTAATGCCATGGTAATACCGCTTCGTCCGTTCTGTGTCATTATACGTTCAAAGAATTTTTGCTACTACTTTAGCGATGACTCGGAACACCTTGAGCCTCGAGGATAATGAGCAGTCGACGTGTCAGGTGGGTGATTCGATGTTCGTTTCCGGCGTACATAGTAGTTGGCATTGATGCAGATGTCCCACGTCATAGAACCGTTTGGGATCCTCCATCATTCCATTCGATGAGCAGCAGCCTCTTGTCATCCTCCACCATAGTCGACCTCGATCACTGGATGGCACGCCGAATACACGTGTAATAATGTCTCTACCGGCGTGCGGCGATCAACGCACACTCAGCAGCCCGTTCGAAAACTGTTGTTCCAAATCAATGCCTTTGATCAATTAGACGCGCGCCGAGCAGGTCCCACGTGGATCACGACGCCGCGATCACAAACCACCGCCGTCATCGTTTTCAGCTGGCACAGGACGCATGGCCAATCGACGCCCCAACATGCGAGATCCGGAAACGCCGTTGTCGGTCCGTATGAGTATGTGGACGAGTATGTAAGTAGCCAACGAATATGCGGTGCAAGGATCGCTTGCCATAATTTATCGCTTCTTCGTGATCGGTCTCACCCCCCGACGACATTGAAGATCACGGTTTCTTACGTTCGAGACGCGTCGTGGGCTCCGCCCGTAGGGAGAGTATACATGTTTACGTGTGATTCAATGACCGCTTCGGCTGCCTGCGTGCTTATATGCAACGTTTCATCTGCGAACGCTGTATGTTTTACGACGACGGGGGGTTGAATAGAGTTCAATTCACCGGGCAATGGAAGAACGACT
Source organism: Leccinum variicolor (assembly GCA_038091415.1). Taxonomy (NCBI): domain Eukaryota; kingdom Fungi; phylum Basidiomycota; class Agaricomycetes; order Boletales; family Boletaceae; genus Leccinum; species Leccinum variicolor. The sequence continues at coordinate 21,465 of JBBPOK010000103.1, read as the reverse complement.
CACCAACGCGAACGAAACACCGCCGTAAACGAACCCAAAGACTTCCTTGAAGTCGGAGTGTGATCGAGGTAGACCTGCCTCAACCAGACGACGGACAGCACACCTGAACACACACGTTAGCATACATGTATGATACGACATTAATGAGCAAAGGACGTACGAGCTTGTTGGCACACTCGATCGCATCGCCAGTCTCACAGTCCTCCCGATTGGCGCTGACCGCCTTTCCCTTTCCCTTGCCGTTGACGGACTGACGTCGAGGAGGCTCGATGGCACCAAACACGTCCATCCCCGGATCCCCTTGTTTGCGACGAATTTTGGCAGGGAGCTCCGGTACCTTGAAATTTCCATTCCACTCCCCTGTCTTGCCGTTCCGGTTCGTGGACGCCTTGGATCTTGGGAGGTGCAACATGACTTCCCTCGCCCGACGTAACGCTTCCTCTTCCGCATTGTCCTTTTCCTTACGATTGATCTGACCTTGCGCTACTCTCGGCGCGGCAGTATGTGTTTGTTCGCGCCGAAATATCCCAGCGTGGTGGCGCTACCGACTAAACGCGCTGGCGGCTTGCGAGGCGTTGGGTCGTCCGGATGTGGTGCGCGCGGGGCAGGCATGATGCGCGCAACACACACGCGGAGCGACGGGGTCCCCATGGAGGTGGACGTCGCAGCGGGCGACAGCTGCAGTGGAGTGGGATGTAACATTGCATTTGTCTTTCCGTAAATGACGATGTCGGTGGTCTCGGGTCCATCTACGAAACGGGGGAACACCACATGAACGGATGGGTAGGATAGAATGGTTTGGAGAAACGCACCGGTGTCGCCTAGAGATACGTGAACGCCGACTTTCGTCTTCACAAAGTTTCCGGTCAGCGAGCCGTCACGCACGATCCGCGAAGAAAGAAAAAGGAAGAGATGTGTGCCGACGTACATGTAAACATCCCCACTATTGTCCGTCCATACGTCCTGCATACGAACGGTGCCTTTGAACTTCAGCGTCTGCCGTCCGCGCATACTCCCCAACGCCAGCTCGAGCGGGTTATACATCAGCAGCCAGCTCGTGCGCGAATGCGTCGGACCGCGATGACAGTGAGCACGACTCCTGTAGCAGTGCCGGTGACGACGCCAGGCGGGCTGAAAAAGCGATGCCGTCTGGTAGGAATCGGAGAGCGAGAGCGCGCCGCGGTAGAGGCCTTTGACGAGGCCTGATGGATTTGACGCGTTGTTTGTTCTTGTTTTATTCCGGCCGTTCGTTTCTGCGATGGCAGGAATGATTTATGACACAACTGTATCGGCGTCATGCTGCAGCACTCGTCACCACTCATACTGTTCTCCGCCTGCCAGATGCAATACAACCAAGCTCTTGTCTTCTACCTACCACCACCCTACTCCATGCGTGTTCCTCATTGCGAACAAGCGGTGTATCTTGACCCTGATGCTGAGCCATCACTCTCCCATTGCTCGCTTGCCCTTTCCACAGGCATTTGCGTAGGATTTTTGGGTGAAGATGTGGCATTCGAGAGATCGACCGTGTCCAACCACTCCAATTCGCGATCCATCCGGACACGTCTCTGATTCTCCAGCCCGAGGAGCGTCAACAACTATTCGAAGTTTGGAGCTGTGGCTCCGGGAATTGGTACGAGCTTGCTATCACCATTTTCACAGCTTGACGTCACAACTCCAGATGGACTTTTTGTCCCCTGCGACTTCATCCGTACAATTAGTACTTCGCTTCAATGTCGGTGCAATTCCTTATGGTTGATCCTTCTTGCTGGGAAAGAGTGCTTCAGCGATGGCGATAGCCTATATCTATATTATATAACTGACTTCATTCACACTATTCTAGCAATGCTTCCCTCATCGAACCTTCTACGTCTCTTTTGGAGTACTTCCGGCGGTGATCCGAAAAAGACACGCAAGATCGCCCGAATCAAGGAAATGTTTGCAGAACTACTTCGTCGCGAGAGAGATGCGTTATCATTGACAACTATGTACGTATACAGGTGAGATCGGCTTCCGGTCACGACGATCGCCTGCCATGGACCACGCCGCTAGAAGTGAAACTCGACAAAGGTATAGGTCGGTCAACTGGCCAGATGGAGTTGTTCAGGAGAAGATCAAGGCGCATACAGCCTCGCTGGAGGGAAGCGGACAATCGCTCCTCGTGGACGCCATCGATCAAAATATGGCGCTTGCATTGTCATGACATCTAATCACTCCCGCATAATCTACGACCATGGTACCAAAGTAGCCCGTCACTCCACCGTCCGTCGCATCTGGATCGGATAGAACTTTCCGTATGGAAACGACGGAAAGGACCACGGCGGGATGATACACTCAGCACCCTTCTCGTAAAATACAACGGAGGTAGACCAGCATTTATTGGGTAACCCTTGTTTGATCAATAATGAACATCATGAATTGATAAATGTGATACTCGTCCGATTCGAATGCAGGTACTTGAGACGATTCCAAGTTCCACAACATCGGATCTAGTTTCAGACTCGAATGTTTGCAAAAACGGGTATCCATACATATATTTCTCTCTTTCTTTCTCTGAGCTACTTGTCTACGATACTGCATATAAGGCGGTCAGTGGGTCTGGAATGGCAGCAATTCTTGTCCAGATCTCTCTTCTCATCGACCTCTGGCCAGATGTATCCGGAAGAAGCCGATCAAAGTAACACGCACACGTCCTGGCGTTCCGAAGCGGCGTCGGATCTCGGAAGTAGATGGGGCGATCGACGGACACGTCCGCTTCTTCCTTTTCCTCCTCGCCCCACGGTGACTACTGCTTCAAGTTGCACTACGGCTCACGCAAGTTAGAATTCAAATATGGCGACAAACGAGACAGACAGTTTTGGAAACATCCGAGAGAAATTTGGCCGCTTCAGGATCCTTATCATCGGGCGGGCGAACGCTGGAAAGACGACTATTCTCCGCGCGATCTGTAACACTACCGAAAACCCGGAGGTCTATGATGGAGAAGGTAACAAGGTGTGTACCTGCCAGTGGTTTGACACATACGGATGAGTCGGGATGACTGGGTTACCAAACCGTTCCGCACGACTACTAGGTCAATCTAACCCAGGTCGAGGGATCCATGGGGGTGAGCATCACTACATACTACACATTGGACTCTGACGGCCGCATCTTTACCAATGCATGCTAGCGCGGATTACACGACATCGAGAACGAATTGATTTTCCGGAGCAACGACAAATTCGTCTTTCATGACTCGCAGGGCTTCGAAGCTGGTTCGGAAGACGAAGTCAAACGACTGAAGGAGTTCATCGCAGATCGTGCGGAGACGACGATTCTCAAGAAACGAATTCATGCCATTTGGTAATAGCCTCAAGATGGAGTGTGCGGTTGAAAAATCATTAACGGGTGATTATGTTGAATAGGTACTGTATCCCAATGGATAAATTGGGTCGGGCAATCCAACGTTCCGAAGAAATATTCTTTGATGAATGTGATACGAAAAATGGTGACGGCTTTTTTCGGAAAGATTCTCTCGAGCTCACGACTTGTTCAGTGCCTGTCATTGTGTTGTTCACCAAGTTTGATGCATTGTTGGCAGTCGCCATGAGCAATCTAGCTGGTAATGATCGAAGGCTGCCACTAGAGGAGAAGAAGGCAAAGGCACATGAGCTCATAGAGGGGATTTTTGAGAATGCCAATGTGTGGGGACGTCTCTGTCAAATGAAGCATGCACCAAAATGTAGTGTTAGGATTGGAGGTATAGTATATTCTATTTTCTGATAAATAATTCAATTCATGGAATTTGCATGCATGGAAGGAATGCACAACTCGGATGAGGGGTGTAACACATTGCTGGAAAATACAGCAGGGGCGCTGAATGATGAGGCTTTGAAAATGCTATTTGTTACTGCACAAGAAACAAGCATGACATTGTGTATTAGATATGCAGTTCGAGAGTAAGCACTGAAACTTGAATATTCTTCAAAGGCAGATGCTATAATCTGAAAAAGTTTCCTATATATTTTAAAAAGGGAGGAGCAACCAGAACATCCAGAACATCAAAAGGGATACATTGATGCTACAAAACTTGCAAGATGGTTTCCACATTTTTGGGTGAGATAACTTCATATGCATTAGATTAAACACAATGTTATGTTAATTAATTGCATTCCACTGAATTGCAGCAAGTGAGTTGTTTATTGAGGCAAATGAGTAAAGTTATTAAATCATTACTTGACTTATATAATGAATTATCTGCTGGGAATCATAGTGGGTGAGTTGTGGATTGTGCAATGTGCTAGAAAGTGATGATGCCAATGATGCTGTGTCCATGAAATCCTCATTCTGCTCTGGAAATCACAGGGAGTGAGTTGTGCATTTTGGAATGTGCCTGAGAGTGGTGATGCTGATCATACCATGTCTATTCATTCTTCATTCTGCTGTGGAAATCACAGCATGTGAGTTGTGCATTGTGCCAGAAAGGAGTAATGCTGAAGATGCCATGGCCAAAAATTCTCATTCTGTTCTGGAAATAACAGTTTGTAAGTTGTGCATTGCAGAATTTGCTAGAGAGTGATGATTCTAATAATTCCATGTCCATTGATTCTTCATTTTGCTCTGGAAATTACAGGATGTGAGTTGTCAACTTGTGCATTGTGGTTGAATGTGCCACAGAGTGATGATGCTGATGATGCCACATCCATTCATTCTTCATTATACTCTGGAAATCACAGTTTGTAAGTTGTGCATTGTAGAGTGATGCTGATGATTCTATGACTATTCATTCTTCATTCTGCTCTGGAAACCACAGCATGTGAGTTGTGCATTGTGGAATATGGGAGAGAGAGTGATGCTAATGACACTATGTCTATTTATTCATCATTCTGCTCTGGAAATCACAGCAGGTGAGTTGTGCATCATGGAATGTGCCAGAAAGTGGTGATGTGATGATGCCATGTTCATTCATTCTTCATTCTCTCTGGAAATCATAGACAGTGAGTTCTGCATTGTGGAATGTGATAGAGAGTGTCATGCTGATGATGCCATGTCTATTCATTCTTCATTCTGCTCTGGAAATCACAGCATGTGAGTTGTGCATTGTGGAATATGGGAGAGAGTGTGATGCTAATGACACCATGTCTATTTATTCATCATTCTGCTCTGGAAATCACAGCAGGTGAGTTGTGCATCATGGAATGTGCCAGAAAGTGGTGATGTTGATGATGCCATGTTCATTCATTCTTCATTCTACTCTGGAAATTGTAGTTTGTGAGTTGTGCATTGTTGAATCTGCTAGAGAGTGGTGATACTAATCATGCTATATTAATCCATTCTTCATTCTGCTCTGGAAAACACAGGAAGTGAGTTGTGCATCATAATGTCTGGAGAGTGGTGATGTCATGTCCATTAATTTTTTTATTCTGCTCTGGAAATCACAGGAAGTGAGTTATGCTGTGTGCATGGTGGAATATGCCAGAGAGCAGTGATACTGATGATGCCATGTTTATTCATTCTTCATTCTGCTGTGGAAATCACAGAAAGTGAGTTGTGCACAATATTGTAGAATGTCTAGAGAGTGGTGATGCCATGTCCATTGATTTTTTTATTCTGTTCTGGAAATCACAGGACGTAAGTTGTGCATTGTGGAAGATGCCACAGAGTAGAGATGCTAATGCTGCCATGTCCTCATTCTTCATTCTGCTCTGGAAATCACAGAATGTGAGTTGTGCATTGTGCATTGTGCCATAGAGTGATAATGCTAATGATGCCATGTCCATCCATTCTTCATTCCACTATGGAAATGATAGTATGTCAGTGGTGCAATGTGGAATGTGCAAGAGAGTGGTGATGCTAATGATGCCATGTCATAAATTCTCATTCTGTTCTGGAAATGACAGTATGTGAGTTGTGCATTGTGGAATGTGCCACAGAGTGATGATGCTGATGATGCCATGTCCATTAATTTTTTGTTTTGCTCTGGAAATCAAAGATGGTGAGTTGTGCATTATAGAATGTACCAGAAAGCAGTGATTCTGATGATGCCATGTCAATTTATTCTTCATTCTGCTCTGGAAATCATAGTTGGTGAGTTGTGCATTGTGGAATGTGTCCCAGAGTGATGATGTTGACAATGCCATGTCTATTCATTCTTCATTCTGCTCTGGAAATCATAGATGGTGAGTTGTACATTGTGGAATGGTAATTCCATGTCCATTGATTTTTTATTCTGCTCTGGAAATCACAGGATGTGAGTTGTTAGTGGAATGTACCAGAAATCAGTGATACTGATGATGCCATGTCTATTCATTCTTCATTCTGCTCTGGAACTCACAGAGAGTGAGTTATGCATTGTGGAATGTGCCACAGAGTGATGATATTGATATGATGCCTGGTATTCTTCATTCTATTCTGGAAATCACAGGGAGTGAGTTGTGCATTGTGAAATAAGCCAAAGAGTGGTGATGTTGATGATTCTATGCACAATTGTCCTTCATTCTGTTCGGGGAATCACAGAAAGTGAGTAGTGCTTTGTGAAATATCCTAGAGAGTTACTTGTGATATTCATCACATGAATCATGTTATGTTCATTGTCTTTAAAATGATAGTTTGTGAGTTTTACATTTAATTCAAAAAGCAGCAATTAACATGATACCATGTTCTCATTCAACTCCAAAAATAATAGCATGTGAGTTATCATTTGTCAACAATGACCATTGGATATTAATTTTGTATTGAATGTCCATAGTTGGTATGTTATTTATGATATTGTTTCCAATAATAATTTACCATGAGATCTTGCTTTATCTAGCTTGTGAGTTTGCAAAACATTGTGATGTTCATCATGATTAAAATTTATCTCTTTGTACATGATTGATTTTAGACTGTGAGTTACATTTCACCATTCACCTGCATCATCATGTTAATCTCACAATTTTCCTTTTTATGATTATAGAAGGTATATTTCATGTCATGGCATATGATCAAGAATTATTTACTAATGATGAATGTTTTCATTTTTATAGACAGTGCACAATGTATTTTTCATTTTATATTTGCATGTTTTAATTACTAAACACTTTGTCATTTACAGGCTGTTAGTTGTTTTTGAATCATAAATCATATAAATTTGACATTTGCTCCCATCATCTGCAGGATGTAAATTTTTCGTTTTTATTATGGAAAAATATAATTATGTAATCTACAATCTCATTATATTCATCTTAGAATGTAAGTGTTAACTATATAAATAAAATTATAATCATATCTCACCTTTTATAGATGGTGAATCTTATTCATCATTTTTTCCCTGCAATTTAATATAATTAATTATAATCAGATTGTTCACAACAAAACAGTATGTGGACTTATTCTATTGCTTTTTGCTTCTAACATTTCATTATTCAGTCAAATATGCATTTTAATGAAGCATCCATTCTGACACCTCGTCGTATGGTAAATTCATTCCTCATTTCACTTTGTATCAAAGTAAAATTGAACATCATAGAATATTACATGGCAGCAAAATGTACTCAAGAGGATTGGTATGTTTTTTCTTTTTCTCTAAAGAAAAACAGACAAAATATTTTTGTGAAAAATAAAATTGCCTTATAGAGATACTGCTTATTCTTGAGCATTCTTTCTATCTTTTTCACAAAAAAGTTGCTCGGCCACTTCAATTTGCTGCTAAAAAGTACAAGGAATCAAACATATCTGCAAAGGTGAAACTGGACATGGAAGAAGTTTTCAATCAATATGGCCAACTATCCAAGAATGAAAAGATTGATATGATCTTGAATGTGGTGCTTCAGAATCGCATGAGTATGTAAAGCATATCATATCATTAATATGTTATTAAAAGACCATTTGTAGCAATGTAGTAAAGTCCTTTTCCAATGAAAGTTTGAACAAATTGTTTTGAGATAAAAAATAAATGGAAAGAAGAAAAAAAGAATTGTAACAACAAGAGATCTATAGAAATGTACCCAGTCAGCCTTGTGTGTACCAGCTATCATGCCATGAATTAGACATGTAGCCAAAACAGTATGAAATGTCACATAATGTCCAGAATAAGTGAAGGTAGTTCAAATTATGTCCTGATTCACTTGCCTAGGAGAAACAACAGCAGCTTCCCTGACTCCCATAAAGAGGAGGGTTCTATTGAAAGCAAAAGATCAGGCACCCTACAAAAGAATTGCAGACACATTCCATGACCATGTGACATGCTTATGAGATTTCTTTGGTACTGTGGTCGGTGTAACATAAGTTACATAACAAGGAGTGTCACTCTTTTCTTTTCTTTTGGTTGGTGGAAGGACTTGATAATATTTCATGTTCTAGGTTTGTCAATCACAATGTCACAAGTAATCAATGAGTTGGATTGTCCAGTGGTGATTCAAAAAAAAATCATTCAGGTCATGTAAGCTATTGACTGGCAACTTGGCAAGACATTCTGCCATGACTGTAATTTAATTCAGCCATCTTTAACTTTACATGAAAGAGCTTTATTAAATTAGAAATGCATTCTAGTTCAAGAATGATTCCTATCATTCTGATTCCTATCCTGGATGCATCAGAAAGTCAGGGATTGATACCTGGTGCTACTCCCCTGACTGGATCCACAACTGGATTTGGATGTGCCAGGGGACTTGCATAGTAAAAGCAAAAAACTTATACAGGAAGTATATCCCAACTACTATTACTGTAGAACAAATGAATGAAATCCAGTCCCCATTCTCACCACTCACAATCAAAATCTCAACTCAGCAGACAAAAGATTTGAAACAGCACACAACACAAGAGAATGAGATTTCTGTCATGTTATGATTCAACTTGACCAAAAAGTATAAACCTACATGAAAAAAGTGGAATATGAGAACGACCGAGACTTGCAACTGTGAGAGAGAGCATGACAAAAGAAAGAAAGGAATCACATGGACAGGACATTGAGCTCATCACAATTAGTAGTAGTACCCCCCTCCTCCATAGCCAAACAAACAAAAAGGGTTGAGACAACGAAAGAGAGAAAATGCACAAGAAACAAGACGACGATCTTCCATCCGTCCATCGTATCCGACCGACGAACGAAAAATCAAAAACGAGACGAATACTGTACAGCATCCTCACCAGCTCGCATGTCGCATCCCTGACATTCCTGTAATTGGCGCTGACAGAGGATGCATGCCCACATGTTGTGGAGGCGGAGGACGAGAAGGATAAACAGCCACCCATGTTCCTTGCAGCTGTCCCTGTGGTCCCTGATGCACTGGTGACACCGGCACAGAAACCGGTGCTGGTGCCGGGACAACATGGTATTGCGGAAACGACACATACACCGGCTGAAGCTGAAAAGGAGAGACGGCGGCGATCATTGGAGGAGGAGGCGGAGCTAGAGGCGCTGTATGATGCGGATGGACAGCGGGATGTGTATGAGATGCTGGAGCTGATGGAAGCGGATAATGAGATGGGTGCTTGGATGGCGACGCACCGCCGTTCGGAACACCGACTGAAAGCTGAGAATGAGAACCAGAGCCACATGCGCCCTTCGGGGGAGTGATCGGGATCACATTCGTCTTGAGTCCGTCTGTGCCATCTGATGAAGCACCAATTCGATTATGGTGATTCGTCGTAAAATTAACACCCGAAGACGTCTGCGACACGCTCAGAATCGGAAAGGGTGTGACAGCCGTTGCGGTGGTGGTGACACCTTTCGAGCCAGCATTGGCAAGCGGCGAAGCCGTCTCCGAGCCCGACGTCTTCCCGTCATGCTCTCCTCTCGATTCAGACTCGGAAGACGAGGACTTGGAACCTTGACCGTGATGATTCTTGCCTGCATCCAACCCCGACCCAGCACCCACATCCGATTGTGACGGCGACGCCTGCCCTCCATCTCCATGTCCCCCATTCTCCGACCCAGGCGACGACGACGCCGTCTTGCCATGCATACCATCCACCTCTCCACCAACTAACCATCCCATCCCATCCACCCCCAGCACACCACACTTGCCCGTATCGACCGAAGACGACCTCAACCGATCGACAATCTCCCTCGTCCTCGACATCTTCTTCCGCTTCGCGCTCGTCGCCGTCAAGAACGCAGGCAACAACGTCGTCGGGTTGATGAGGGTTGGAACAGGAGCAAGAGGGGACACAAAAGACGACGACTCATTGAGAGGTGATGGCGATGAAGGGGACGACCCAGACGCGGGCGTGGTCGTCGGCGATGAATGCGAGGCAGGCTGCGAACTCGACGAACGCGTCGACCCAGCGCTTGTCATCCGACGCGGACCGGGGGACAGCGATCTAGACTTGGCAGAGGGCGTGAATTGCGAACTGGCGGCTTCGGACGACGACTCGTGGTTTTCCTCTGCAACAGGCGCCGATCTCTCACCGATACATCCTGCGGCAGGTTTCGACACTGACGGTGAAAGGGGCAGAGAAGACGAAGACGAGCAAGGAGAGATGGACGTCATAGACTCCCAGAATCCCTGCGAATCTTTCTTCAACCCAGGACTGAAATCCGTCGGCGGCGATGAGCCAAGAGGATGCGTGAACGCGGTACCATCACCCGAAGCAGGACAATCCGAGGAGGGTTCCAGACCCTCAGCGCCCGGGCGAATCGTCGACGCCTTTGTGGATAAATGCTCCGAGGAACTGACGGGCGTCAACGACCTCACAGGCGTCGTTTGTGCAGACACCCCCTGCCCAGATGGAGACACCGAAATATGTGACAGCGATCCTTGACGGAAAGACCCATTCAGCGAAGGAAATACCACCGCGGTTCTGGACGATTCGCGACTATCTCGATTCGAGCCCGGCGCGTCCGAGGACACAGACGAGGAGAATCGACGGAGAAGCTTGACGGGGGTGGACGGATCCGACAGACCAGGCGTTTCGCATCCAGCCACGTGGTCCGCATCGTCCTCGACGCCGAGCGCCTCCACATCGTTGTCTCCGTGGACTTGAGGTCCTTCTACGCGCGTCGCTGCCCCGATAGGTGTATGCGGAGGAGGATCCGAGTCTGTCGTGGTCGTCGCGGATTCGTATCCATGGTCGGTCTCTGTTTCCTTATCACAGTCGCGAACCCATTGATATTCGTCCCGACCCAGATTTGGCTTGTTTGGATATCGAGGCGAGTGAGGTGAATGGGCGGAAGTAGGGGAAGCAAAAACGTGTGAATGGGGCGCGAATGCCCTGACTTGATTCGGGTCACGGCTCGTGGGAGACGGTGCACCTGAAAGCGTACAGCACATGAAGCACGTCAGCACTACACAGGAGATAGAGCGAAAGAACACGAGGCTCAGGATTAAAAGACATTGTCACAAACAATCGACCACAGAGACCCCACACAGCGGAAAGAGTACGGAAAAGACAACGAAGACACGTCCAACTCACCAATGGGCTGAGTACTATACCAATATCCATGTCCTTGTGCTGACGTGACGCGACCACTAGGGAGCCACGGCGGGAACTGTAGTGATGGAACGCCATACTGAACCGGGGGTGGTGGTGGAAAGCGGAACGAGTGCATATGGGGGGTTGTAGGAGGTCCGCGGTGTGGGGAAGGATCGTACCACCAGGCTGATGGCGAATCTGACTTCATTTCTTGTCTGGAGCTCGAGGGAGGCGATGGTCGCCTCTCATCAAAGTCAGAGGTCGACTTGGCTAGACCAGAGCGACTGGAACCAATATCCGGATCCCATCGAATCTCCTCGGCTCTCCACGAACTCGACGATGAAACTTGAGCGTTGACATTCGACTTGGCGTTCTCGACGACCCACCGCAAGACTACCCCGGGCGGCCCGACGAGCTCCTGCGCCACAAGCGCCCACCTCGCCCTCCCTTCGTCCACTTCCACCTCATCCGTTTCAAGTCCCAAATCCGACGACCTCTTCTTCCCAGCAGTCTTCTCCTTTCGATACGTCACTTCCCGTTCGTCGTCGTCGTCGTAGTTCCGCTCCACACACCGCATGACATCAATCCCAAGCCCATGCCATCCGGAAAAGCCAGCTGCGGCCTCGTAGGACTCCAACACGGATTCCGCGACGCCATGCACGGACGCGTACGCGCGTGCATCCACATGACACCTCCTCTTTCGGTCTCGCTGCTGATTCAGACTTGGCGCAGACATGGAAACAGTCGCACCAACCACGAGAACGTCCCGCCGAAAGTAGTCGACGGCCTGATTGGGTGCGAGTACTGCCCGGAAGAGACCCTTGCGACGGGATAGAGGGGAGCGGAGGAGCGAGGCGTGGTAGTGGGGTGGTTTGGGCCATTGTGAGTGTGGAGGGTGTCGACGCTTCAGATGCGATGTTAGATGTGTAGATCGAGGTGTCACAGATGGTCGAGGGATCGGTAGAACATCTGGTGAAAAAGTCGATGGTGGCGTGGAAGGTGTCGAGGAGGAGGAAGAGACGATAGGAGAGCAAGCGGTAGAGGGGTCCCTCGTGCTCAAGTAAGCTATCCGCAGAAACCTGGAGTGCGACGCACCGCGGGAGAGGAGCGCATCGCGATGGGCAGCTAGCGAGGGCGGGTAGTCCCAGGTGACCGAAGTGTAGGCTGTCTCCCACCAGCGTGTTGCACGATCTAGTGCAGACGGGGCTTGTCCATGAAGAGAGCTCGTCCGACGAGTGGTGTGCATTGACTGTGCGCCGTCCTTTTACGGACAGCGGGTGAAAAAAAAGACGAGGAGAACGTTGTGGTTGTCGTCGTCGACAACAAAAACGAGGATGAGAAACAAGGAAGACTCAAAGAAACATCCGCTCTGTTGTGGAGAGTTGTGGATGTCAGAGTGGAGCTCTTTTTGATTCTTTGGATCGGATTATCGTGTCGTGAATCGACCCGCCTTACACGTGCCTTCCCGCGCAATCCCGTCAGAGTCACATCACATCATCCATAACATCGTCAACAAGGGGGAAAAAAAAAAGTCGTCTACGTCGTAAAAACGTGTCCATGTCCACATTAAATATCATAAAATAATCGAACACCTGAAAACTCATAGCGTGACATCGATGTGCGCGATCCCGCCCTGCATTACATCCCTTCTCTCCACCTCTGGTATCGTACTGTTCGTCCCTTCGCGAAGATGTGCACGTCGTTGGGCTGGCCCAGCCTCGGCTGTACGAGCAGGCGCAGACAATTCCTCTCGCGGCTCAGGTCGTTCCCCCACCGGAGAGTGTGGACTGTGCAGCAGTTCAATCGACAGCGACTTGAGACCCGCGAGTCCAGAAGGTGGGTTGTGCCAGTCCGTGCTAGCATCTGCGTGCTGCCCCGATCGCGAAGACCCCAAAATGCTCGACGGCGCGAGCGATGGATACCGCGAGCTCGTACCGTTTGAGCTCGATCCCCATCCCGCGGCCGACGAGATGGTGCCAGACGATGTGCTCCCCTTTCCAAAGTTGGTAGACGTGAGCAGGGGAAACCCGCCAGGTGCATTCACCGCCGACGACATCGGACCAGAGGGTGTCATATTTGAAACCTGTTCATCAGGGCACGATTTCGCCGCGGCCAATGCGGGGAGAGTACCATCTTCTTCGCGTGTCCACGGCGTGTCTGGCATCTCCGCAACCGGAGTAAGCGGAGCCTCAGTGCCGGGTGCAGGAGTTCGAGCTCGTCTGCGAGTAGACTTGCGGCGAGGCACAGTCGAAGAGTTGCTCCGGCGAGGAACAGCGTCAGAAAAATACGCGGCGTGATCCAATGGTGCAGAGTTTTGCGAATAGATCGATTCGGTGTCCACTTCATCCCACTCCTCCTCCTCCTCCTCTTTTTGTGTAGGTACCACCTCGCCTTCCCCCCTTTCAGCTCTCTCTGCATCTCGAACAGCATCGCGCTCTGCCTCTGCAATCAACCGTTCCACGTCGGCACGAATGACTATCGTGTTCATGGTCGAGGAGCGACTAAGCGAAATATCAAGAGACGGGGGAGGCGAAGGAGAAGCTACCTCCGAAGCTCGCGCTCGTGACTGGAGAATTCGGTGCAGAAATAGGGTTTGTTGGGGTTTGGGAGACGTAGATGGACTGGCGCTATCACTAGACGCCTGCCGAGGTGGGGTGCCGCCTGAGGCTAACCGGAGAGACTCGGAAGATGTCTGGAAATACGTGCGGAGTGGCGGTATGCTCGGAGTCAAACTAGATACAGATCCAGAAGGGTGGAGACCAAAAGACAGGCTGAAATGACTTTCTCCGATACGGGAGGGAGGAGGTATGGTCGGAGACTGAAGTCGCGACACGGATGGAAGAGGCGGCCACGAAGCAGGAGATATGAGTGGCTCTGACAATGTAGAAAGGCTCTTTCCATGACGAAAAGGGTATTTTAACCCCATAGAAGTTGTGCTCATGATCTGTGAGGTACCTTGAGGATCGTGTGCGGGGTTAGAGACTCTGGTGAACTTGTGCCGACGGTAGCGCTTGAGGAGATTCAAAAAGAGCACTATGAGCAAGGAACCCCCGAGCGCAGTTCCAATGATGATGCCTGCGATGGCCCCAGCAGATACCGAGGAAGTATGAGCCGAAGTCGCCGACTGTGACGCGGTCGCGGGCTGCGTGGTGGTGGTGGATGCGACGAGAACCGCCATGGTCAGAAAGGAAGTAAAGAGAGTAGAAATTTACCTGTGACTGCGGAATAAAGAGGCGGGGACATCGATTATGGTTGCGGTCTTGGGATGAAACCCGTCCTTCGAGGGCTGTGTACAGTTTCGCACAGCGGACTTGATTGCCCATCCAAATCACTGTCATAAGTACTGACTTCTCTTCTCGCCAACCCAATAATACATCCTCGGATGCCCTCTACAGTGACCGTCATCGCCGCTCTTCGTGCCTCTTCCACCAGCGTTCAAGCACTGCCTTCGCAGGACACGCCGTCGACTCGGCGTTGTCTCCTTCCAGCTTGTACATCTCCAGACAGCACATGTACAACTTTCGCACGTACTCGTCGCACTTTTCAGGGCGGTAGATGTTGCGCGAGAGACATCCCTGCAGTGCGCACGCTGTCGAGGTGTCTCCTCAACATGAAACTCCGCAGGCGCTGGCGCGTACCTTCATCCTGACACCTCTGCGGTCGGCCTGGCGAGCGTAGAGTTTCGGAGGACATGTCAAGCCCCGCCTTACCACCGCCTTGCCTCTGCCCCACTAACCAGTGCTGACGTCATCACGAAACGATTACGTAATGCGCAGTTACGTGCAAAAGCAGCAAAAATTAATATCTCGCTTCGGGCCGAAATTCGGCAAAGCAGTTCAATGTGCTGAACTGCTTGTCATCCATTCACACAGATCCTAGCATTGTTCTCCCAGATGGGCCAGTAGACAAGGAATTCCTCGAGGCCGCTGTGCGCGCGAGTACGATACGATCATTTCAAATCGTTGCGTTCGTGGTAATATTGGGGCACTCCCAGCAACTCTGGCGAATCTTCGGTGTACCACAACTCAATAACGACGGTTTGTTGTTCCACAATCATGGTCCAGAGTTCACAGAAAAGGAGTCTAAGTTCGAATGTAGTGGCTCATCATGTATCATCGCCCAATGATACCTCACCGACTCGGCCCGCACCACACCAAATCAAGATTATGGCCAGTACTCGCTCCCGCCAACGTCAAGGAGGAGCAGGAGGAGGAGGCTGAAGACAATGCACTGAACGTTGTGCCCGACTCTGTCAGAATCCCGTTCAACGAGTATGGTCATCATGATCGTTACGGTATATGTACACCTATTCTAGGCTTAGATCAGAAGCACTGACTGCCGTGCAGAGCCAGCGGCTGGGAACCCGTCTTCTAGCTGGAACTACATGATATCCGTTTCAAGTCACCTCTTTTGCTAGTTACTCCCGCCGAGTCGCCGACTTACCAAGGCCGACCCTTGCTCTGTTGGGGATCCGGGACTCCAAGATCGAACGTCTTAATTATAAGTAGCAACCTCCACGGCCCATGTCCTTGTTGTCCCCCTCCCTTTCTCGGCGTTTGAAGATGGCCTCCGAGAAATGTAATTACAAGAACTCTTCCGAAGGCTCCTTGAAAGACGAAGAGTTTGTTACCTCGCCTCAGCCGCAAAAGCTCCATAGGCAGCTCAAAAGCCGACATGTGGCCATGATCAGGTATACCTATCCACCTTCCCCCTCCCCCTCCCCTCCATCCTAATGTCCCTTGAGTATCGGTGGTGTCATTGGCACGGGTCTTTTCATCGGAACCGCCAACTCCCTCGCAAATGGTGGACCCGTCGGTCTTTTGCTCGGTTATGTGACCATGGGCACAATTACGATAGCGGTCATGGTAAGTCGTTCTTTCTCCCAAGGTACTCTTGCTGACAATCCCCCGCAAGGTATCGTTGGGTGAAATGGTCGCATATTTACCCATCGCGGGCGGTCATATAAAACTTGCAGAACGCTTTGTGAATCCAGCGTTGTCATTTGCCATGGGCTGGAATTACTGGTACAACTGGATCATCGTAGGTGCGTTTGATCGTCGTTTGATCGTGATTTCGCTGGCTGACTTGCATTCCTAGCGCCTGGTAAGTATTAGCACTCTTTCTCCAGTCACGGGACCACATAAATACGTGTTCTAGCCGAGTTGTCCGCTGCTGCTCTCCTCATAAATTACTGGCACCCGCATGTCAATAGTGCAGTCTGGGTGTTCATTTGTATGATTGTCGTCATCACCATCAACATGTTCGGCGCTGGTGCCTATGGGGAAGCCGAGTTTATGTTCGCGTGGGTGATCGATCAATGCTTTATTGTTCCCACTCACCAATACACTACCTAGTTCCATCAAGGTGTTCACTATCACTGGTCTCATCATATTGGGCATTATCCTTGACCTTGGAGGTGGCCCCAACCACGATCGCATTGGTTTTCGCTACTGGAAGAACCCAGGTCCCTTTGTTCAATATAAAGGCATCTCCGGCGCAACCGGCCGATTCCTTGGGTGGTGGGCTTCCCTTCAGAACGCCGCATTCTCTTTCACTGGCACTGAGATCGTTGCTGTAAGTTGATTCTCTCGATCCCTGCCCCGTCCGTCTATTCACTTTCCCAGATCGCAGCTGCAGAGACCAAGAATCCTCGCCGTAATCTTCCCAGGGCAATTCGCCGCGTATATGTCCGTATTCTCCTGTTTTACATTCTGGGCGCTTTCGTAATCGGTCTACTCGTCCCTTCCAACCACCCGCAACTGGTGCTTGCAAGCGGCACCGCGGCTTCGCCATTCGTCATAGCAATACAGAATGCTGGAATTAAATATCTCCCCTCGGTATGTAATGACAATCACCAAAATCACCGCAGGTATTCATTGCACGACAGATTATCAATGCTTGTCTATTGAGTTCTGCGTGGTCAGCCGCATCCAGTGACCTCTACTCGTCCTCGCGCGCTCTCTGTGAGGTCTCTGCTGTTATTTGATTTGAGCGTCTGATTCAATTGTATGGTATAAATAGATGGTTTGGCCATCGTCGGTAACGCACCTAAAATATTTGCAAGGACCTCCAAATCTGGTCTTCCCTATGTCTCGGTCATCTTCTGTTCGCTGTTCGCTCTACTTGCCTTCATGGCTGT
The DNA here is from genome assembly GCA_038091415.1 of Leccinum variicolor. NCBI lineage: Eukaryota > Fungi > Basidiomycota > Agaricomycetes > Boletales > Boletaceae > Leccinum > Leccinum variicolor. The sequence goes on along the minus strand of JBBPOK010000103.1, from coordinate 3,953 downwards.
ATCCAAAGGTGCTGGAAGGGTCTTCAACTGGTTTTCCAACATGATATCAGTCGCCGGCCTCATGACGTGGTTCGGTATCTGCATAACCTATATTCGCTTCTATAGCGGCATGAAAGCGCAAGGGATCAATCGCAGGAGCCTTCCATACTATTCTCGCCTGCAACCATTCGCCGCGTGGTATGGGGCCGTTTGGATCTTTATCATCTGTTTGGTATGGTTCTCATGTTCACTCTCGACCTTATGTAAATCCGGTTCTGATCTCATTCTAGCTCATTGGTTGGAGCGTCTTCCTCAAGAACGGCTGGAACACCACAACATTTGTTACTGACTACCTTCCTTTCATCCTGTTCCCTCTTCTATACGTCGGAGCCATGTTCTACTACCGTGTACCGCCCGTCAAGCCGGAGGACATGGATTTCGTGAGTGATATTGCACAGATTGAGGCCGACGAAACCCCAGAGGAACCACCCAAAAACATATTGGACGCTATCTGGAAGTCGTTGGTGAGTGTCATGATGTCGTCTCGTCTGCATCGCGCGTCTCATATGTCTTGACCAAGATGTGAAAGAAAGTGTGCTTGCATAAACACTACACGAGCCGCCTGGTGATACATTCTCATGTACCTGTGTTGTAACGATTTCGTGGCGATTTATATATTTGTTCGCCACTCGCTCTTTTGTCCGGCGCAGATCATCGGTTAGGTCACAGCAAGTGAAAGGCAAGCGTGGGGGCACACACTGTCAATGAGCTTCAAGTCCTCAAGACTCGACTCAGACCTGTTGACTTTGGGTGGGTCAGTACACGTATATATGTTACTACTTTGCCATCTCTTTGTGTTCAAACAAGGTACTCAATGTCAACGGCCGTTTTAGGTGAGTTCAAGAGTTCACTTTCAGCGCCGAAAAATCTTCAATCTTTCCTTTGTTTTTTCCAGACTCCTTTCAAATGGGTACGTACAAAATGTAAGTACTCATCGTATCATACACTCAATCATGTCTCGTATCCGGGACATTCAGCCGTTAGATGGGACAACGCCCAGTTAGTTACGCTACCAGAGCTGTGAGTCCAAGTCAAGAGTAGCGAGCGCACGTCATACCGAGTTCAGGGGGTCGGGGCGAAGAGTGCAACGGTGGCGCACGCTGCCATGCAGGTACCGAGACCCGCATTGCACCCAATGATGGCTGCAGGAGCGCCAACGACGGTCACCCCGAACGTGAAGCCAGCTGCGGCATAGCACGCGACCGCGAGGCCATTGCATCCTAGTCGACGGAGGCGGGGATGTGTGAGTGCCGAGATCCATGTCGTGAGTACGACGCTCACCAGTTTGGCAGATACCATACGCAAGAGGCCCTGCGAAAGCAAGGGGCGCAGCCGATGCGACAAGAGTAAGTGCAGTGATCGATTTCAAGTTCATGGTGGTATGGAGAAGAGTCAGTCGTTGTGTGTCGTGGCGATTTATATATTCGTTCACCAGCCCCTTTTTTGTCTGGCGCAGATCATCGCACAGTAAGTGAAGGCAAGCGTGGGGATCAAGTGCATATGTTCATGTTCACAGCTTTACACGTTGCGTGCACACACGACCTGCTCCAGGCGGAGAGGGCGTGCATGATGCCTGACGATAAGAAAAAAACGCCCAATCAATGAGCGGGCAATGGTCGCTCGTCCGTCTTATATAGGGGCATTCTGGTTATTTGGCCGAAGCCCCTATTCATCTTAGTTCGATTGGCATTCGGAGAAATAATCCGGCAAGAATTTTACAGGGATGTCCTCGACGAGGGCCAGTTTTGGGGAAAGGTTTGAGGGTTAGCCCAAAGGCGGGACCTTCTGTCACACCTCGTCGCTCATCATACTTATGATATTGCCTCTCCAATTGCAATAACGGCTTGCTGCGACTGTTCCGTGCTCTTGTTCGCCCTTTCCACTCCTGCCACAGGACACGCACTGCCAACGCTTCTATCTTCCGCACTCACGTAGGCCTCTCCTCCAGTCAGAATTCGAGCCGTTGAAAAAAGGAAATCAAGGGTACTCGGTTAGCGCAGAATCGCCAGGACCCTGGTTCCAGCAGTCCTAATCGACTCCAACTTACAGAACCGTGACGTGGCGTAAATAAGGACGCCCATGTGCATGCACGCCCCCGTGTATCCCCTTCACGTCCACATGGACATGTGCGCTTGCGCCCTCCATCCCGTCCCTCCCACCTGCTAATGGACGCTTGGATGGGAACAGCACAAGAAGCGGCGCACGCTCTTTGCTCAAGTCACTGGTCTTTATCGGTCCCTAGCGAATGTGGAGTTGACGACATGTTTTACCATCCCCCACAGTGAGCGCTAGAGACAAGTCCTCAAGGATGACTGAAACACCACAACCTTTGTTACGGACTACCTTCCTTTCATCCGAGTCCTGTTCCCTTTCCTATACGTCGGAGCCATGTTCTACTACCATGTGCCGCCAGTCAAGCCGGAGGACATGGATTTCGTGAGCGATATCGCACAGATTGAAGCCGACGAGATCCAGGAGGAGCCACCCAAAAACGTGTTGGACGCCGTCTGGAAGTCGCTAGTGAGTGTCATAATACCGTCTCGTCTGCATCACGTCTCACACGTCTTGACCAAGATATGAAAGAAAGTGTGCTGGCATAGATGCTTTTCGAGCCGCCTGGTCGTTACTATTACACATGTTGCAACGACTTATCTGTCTAACCGCCACTTATCGTATGCTCAAGCATGTGCATGATGTCTGTACTACTATCCAGGTCGTTATGGAGTGACTACAAGGAGGCGGGATCGAGGATCATCGATTGTGCCTTGGCTGACTGAGTACACTTGGATGATAACGGACTTGAAAGCTTGATTGCCTATCTATCATATCTACAAACGCTCTACTGGCTTCTCTTCTCGCGCCAGCCACAACCCATCCTCGTGGGCCCAACATGCCCTCTATGGTAACTTCCGCCACCGCAGCTCTTCGTGCCTCTTCCACCGGCGTTCAATCACTGCCAAAGTTTTCAGGACATGCCGATGACTCGGCGTTGTCTCCTTCTATCTTGTACATCCCTACACAGCTGTCACAGCACACATACATACAGCTTTCGCATATACCCGTCGCACTTTTCAGGGTAAGGTGTTACGGCGCACCCCCCAAGCTTAGTACATACCAACACAACTCAACGATTCCCTCCAATTTCCACATGGGTACGCACAAAGGGTAAGTACTCATTTTATCGTACACTCAATCATGTCTCGTATCCGGGACATTCAGCCGTCAGATGGAACTTCGAACAACACCAGTTGAGCTAACCAGAACTGTGAGCACAAGTCAAGAGCAGCAAGCGCATCATACCGAGTTCAAGGGGTGGGAGCGAAGAGTGCAACGGTAGCGCACGTTGCCATGCAGGCACCGAGACCCACGTTGCACCCAACGATAGCAGCAGGAGCGGCAGCGAGGCCCACTATTGGCACCCCGAATGTGAAGCCAGCTGCGGTATAGCAAGCGACTGCAAGGCCATTACATCCTGGTCGATGAAGGCGAGGTTGGGTGAGTACAGACAGATATCCATGTCGTGAGGACGACGCTCACCAGTTTGGCAGGCAGCATACGCAAGAGGCCCTGCAAAAACAAGGGGCGCAGCCGACGCAGCGAGAGTAAGTGCAGTCAAGGATTTCAAGTTCATGGTGGTATGGAGAAGAGTCAGTCGTTGTAGTCGTGGCGGTTTATATATTCGTTCACCATCTCCTTTTTTGTCCAGCGCAGATTGTCGGTTAGCGTCGCACAGCAAGTGAAGGGCAAGCGTGGGGACTTTGTGTGGTTCACAGCTTTTATACGTTGTAGAGTCGGACTGTGGTGCAGTGAGGCACGAGTGAAGCCACAGTGCAAGGTCTTCGGACAAGCGACACAAGCGAGAGGCACCGCTTCGGCGCTTCCTCTCTCGCCTCCACCACATCGCTCATCCGCCT